>DWKC01001120.1:0-10676 GCA_018249195.1 Racta chiria
AAAATACATATTTTTGTATTGTATTTTTAATTTTTAGTATGGTTATAAAGATACTGACTGTAAAGAGCGTTTTAAACTTGTGTTATAATTATTTTATTTTGTATAACTTTTTAATAAATATTTATATAAAACACGTGTATTTCTATTTACATTTCTCAATTTTTTTGTGATGATTTCTGTTAGGTATCAATTAGATGCCGCAATTCAGAATAAGGATCTTTGCGAAGTGGGAAGAGTTGTAATTAAGGCCATATTCAATACATTTTTTTACAATTATTTATAAAGATGATAGAGTTTCAGCCCTTGCCTTCGTCCGCACGGTGTGTTGATAAAAAATTGCCTTTATGTTCTAGACTAATACGTCTCTGTCCCAAAGTTTATTCAGATCTGTTAAATATTTTTTGCGTGAAAAAGCAACAAACATCTTTAGCTACATCGATCCTTCACAAACTTTCACATTTATAATATTAAGTAATAACTACTAATGTAGTAATTCAGAAAGGCTGATAATGTATCTTCTTTGCATGTATGTGTTTGTATTGATCCAAATAAAAGCGATAACATTTATAATTATATTTATCATAAAAAATGTACAAAATAATCTTGTAAAAAAACTAATTATACCCGGTTTATCCTGTAGTATTTCTTAGCACCAAAAATCAGCATCTCTTGATTAATTACTAAATACAATGATAATCTTAGTAAACCCACAACCATATTCCTTCAACGTTGAAAACAAGCAATCAATTCTAAGGTGATAATATAAACCAATACCTACTTAGAACTTATAGCCTATTGATTTTTTTTAAATAAAAATACTTCTAAAAACTAGTACAATAACGATTTACAAAAAATACATAATATTTACAACAAAAAATTCACAAATATGCTAACAAATAAATTTTTGTTTTAAATTTACTAGCAGTCTTCTTCACACAAAAATATTTTTCGTTTTCGATTAAATACGTTACACCTACCCAGTTTGCAAAACTTCCAATTTGTGCGGGAGTTAATAAATAATTGATTTATAATTATACCTACTTAATTTATAAACTAAAACACCTCGATTGTTAGATCATTAGTATCAATATCGTCATACATATTATAGTCATATGAAATCTATCGGCATCTGGAAAGGCGTAATTCAGTGAAATTCACTGTCATTTTTTTTGCCCTACAATAGATACAATACTTAATACGATAGAGAAAAAACAGAGCCTATCGTAAAAATAAAGTAATCTCATAAATCTTTAAAATAAAAATAATAATTAAAATGCAATGTTTAATTACTTTTTCAAAATGGCTACTCAGACCAAATGTCTGGCAAGTCAGTAGATTGTAGAAGTCAGAAAGTCATAGCACTCATTTCAGAATTTCAACAATTTGCATGGTATGAAACTTGACATTTGACAAAATTTAACTATATTCTTTTTTTTTATTTTAAGTATGTACACGTGTGAGAACGCATCTACATAAGCGTCATACAATCCTGGACCGTCTCCTGTATCACTTAATAAATACTTAATGCTAAACTATGCTTTTAAAAATAAGTAATAAAATTGCTTGTTACCAACATTGAGGCCAAAATATCATTTGCTCAGAATTAATTGACAGAGAGGGCATATTTTTACGATTTAGTCCAGTTTCAAGGAATTTATTGCAGTAATATTATCATAAAATATATAAAATCAGATCAAGTAATGCTACTTATGTACGTACTTGTGATGTGTGATGTAGATCTTCGCTAATAAAAGTTCATTCAAATATCCTAAAAAAATAAAAATATATGTTCGCATTTCTATATATGTTTGCTTTACTATATAAAATAATTTTAGTAACTTACTTTAAAAAAAAATAAAAAATATTATTATTATTATGTTGTAACTTTATAACTTTTTACATGGGTGTTCCGATTTTGATGATTCTTTTTTATTCGAAAGCTAGTTCTTGTCACGGAGTCCATTCAATTTAAGCGAAATCTGACTAGCAGTTTTTTGACTCCCGTCTATGTTGATCATGGATCACAGAGATTAGATGTCGATGATGTTCTTATTGTATTAATTGTGGATGTCATTTGAAGTTTATTTTTTATATGTTTAATAATATTGCTCATTACAAACAGACCTTTAACTATTATTTTTGTTTAGAACATGACTTAAATAAAAAGCAATTTTAATTACCTACATTTTCGACGAGAATCATGACTTATTTAATATTTATAGTTATATAATACACCGTAATAAGAATATAATCGTTTGGATATTCATTTTATTATTACTCAGGTGACTTTATAAAAAAAAGTTTGTATTTTTTACTAGATTTTCTTTTGATGTAACAACTTCTATTCTTTATGAATGTCTTTCACTTTTTAAAAAAGGATTTTAAACTAAATTCAAGTACCTTTTAAGCTCCCCGAGATACAATTACTTTCTATTGTTATCGAGATGCGCCGGACTCGGAAAGGTCACAAAATTATAAAATTAAATTGGCCTAAGTACCTAAACTGTTCTAGACACTGATTCTAGACTTTTCGATTAGCCCTCTCTGGAGCATTATGTCAGGTACTAGGAAGCTATTTATTGCCGCCTGACTCCTCTATCAATCATTTTAGTTAAATGAACTAAATTAATTTTACTATTATATAGTAATAAATTATAATTATGAATCATAAATCTGTTTTTACAATGAAACCTTATAAAGCTTCAACATAATTAAATAGGTATAAAATAACTAACGTTATATACGTTTTACGAGCATCCTTTTATAATCTCTATATTATATTATATTTTAACAGATAGGAATATAATATTCATTTCTAAGCTTACTTCTTCTGTCTTGCTTCATAAATAAAAAATGTTTGTTGATATAATTTGGTGATGTTACTACAAGTGATGAACATTTTTTCAGTTGTAATTATGCCAGTTAACTGGGTAAAAGTCAAATATGAGGCTTAAAACAGTTCTCTTTTCTGTAGGTATGTAGGTATTCCTAGTGTGGCTCAATTATACATAGATCTATTTTATATATATTTTACATTATGTCTCTTTGAAACGTAATATCTAAGGACAATTTAAAACTTACTATCATAAAATACCTATACTTAAAATATGTAAAACTTTAATAAATTATTATAAGTATCATCATATTTTATTATCTATTATTGCATTGCACATCCGGCCTTAATTTAAGATAATATCTACAATGTACATGAATGTCTTAAATAAAATTAAGTCCAACAAGCAAATAATAAGTGGAATGTATGTAAAACTTATTATCTCCAGATATTTTATGTATAAGATACTTATTGATTAAATATACTTAAAAATATATGTTATTATATTATTGCACAGAAACATAGATAGCTTAAAACGACATTAAAAGTTTTCGTTACTTTTTATTACCTTTTTTCTAACCTTTTTACTGTCCCTTGGACTACCACTATTACTAATTGTACATTTTTCTACATTTGGATGGAGCTTTCGAAAGCTACCAAAATATACGGAATGTGTTTCTACACTTTCAGCACCCGATTCACTTCTAGCTTCGTTTTCAGTATCGTCACTTTCACTACAACTCACTATTCTTGCTATAACCATTTTTTTCTGGAATAGTCTAGAACTTGTTGAATCACTACTAAGATATCCAGAGTCTTCTATACTAGATACCTTCTTACGCTTAACTTTTACTTTACTATCATTTTTTTGATCTTTGACAAACGTATTGGTATTTAAAGTGCTTTCATTGGATCTTCCGGAAATGTTTTTAAGAGAGTTCCTGCAATTGTCGCTTGTTTTGTCGCCTTTTCTTAGGACTTTGACATCATCTATATCTTCATAAATCGATTCTCGTGTTAAGACAGAAGCACTCACGGGACTGCAGGAAGATCCACAAAGAGGTTCACTGTGATTTCCGGAAATATGGTGGTTGGTAGTACCTTGCGTGGTAGATTTAGAATTGATGCTTCTGCCAGTCACGTTTTTTGAATTAATTTCCATTCTAACATTATCTACTCTTCTAGGTGGATTAACAGGCTTTTCATATATTTGATATTCGTTTGTCGGCGGTAAAGGTGGTAAAATGTCAGGTCGTGCTAAACTTTTAATTTGTTTTATAGTTGGTGGAGTGCTTTGACGTTGTCTTTTCGAATGCCTTAATTCCAGAGTTAGAATCCGGCCTTCCTCAGAAGTCCAGTTTGTATCATTATCTGGGTCTGTATTGTCTTCAGATAGTTTAGAATCAATGAATGTATTTATAGTCAATTTAGGGTAATTCTGAAAGTTTTTGTTATCTGAGTGATCGTTTCTTAGACTGTTGAATTTTTTTGCATAGTCGCCCTTGGAGTCATTTTTCTTAAATGTACCGCTACTTCTGAGTTGTATGCGGTGGCTTGTATTGTTATCGTATGTCATGTTTTTTAAAATTTCATTTCGGTTAAACTGCATATTATTTAATATCTCCTTATGTTTCGGATGTTTACGGTCTAAAGTATCCGGTTCAAATCCGTCGGATTCATGAATTTTTATATAGTTTTCTGGAGGATCTTTGACTTCAATTGTCAAACAACCAGGCTTTTCGTCATGTTCTTTATTATTTCCATTTAGTTTTCTACTTCCTAATGAGCATTCTGATCCACTTGGTGAAGTTGGAGTACTGCCAAAATTATAATTATTATTTACGTACACTTCACTAACTAAGCTGTATTCATTATTTAAAGTAAATTTCTTGTCTAAGGTAGTATCTTGTTTAATTACAGTCTTCTTTAATTCTATTGTTTCATAATGATTTTGGTTTAAACATATATCTCTCTGGGGCGAAGGCGTGTTACTGTTACTGCTAGAATTTGTTTTATATATTGCATTCCTCATAGTTAACTCTTCTTCTAACGGCAGTGCATTACTTAAACTAGGACTTGCTTGTGAAGATGGTACATCAGGATAATCTACTGGTGTTAACATTCTCTTTTTAATAGAGTTTCTTTCCAAACTATCCGTTTCATATTCATTTCCAGATGGGCTTTCAGAGTTAGAGAAATTGTGATTTATTTTATTTGAATCTTTACTCATAAATTTTTCTTCATCTGAGCTACTAATAACATAAGATTTCGTAAAGTTATCAAGTACCATAGTATCATGCACCATGTCGGGTAAAGTGCTTTTATTACAAAGGATCTTATTTTTTCTTCTTGTCTTCTCTTCGTTAATGCATCGCAAACTTCCAGAACGGTATTCTTTATAACCAACACGCGTAATGTCATCAATACGCGCTACAGTTCGACAGCAATTATAATTATTAGAGTTTTCAAAATCTGGTAAAGGTATATTATAATTACGTAGCGGTGGCTCTGATCTGACTGATCGTGAAGTTGATCTTTTAGACGCAATCAAATTGTCTGATAAATTCATTGTATTAAAAGAAAAGCTGTTCTGTTTCCTTATTTTTACTTGATTTTCAGGCAGAGATAAAAGAGAATTGGCCAAACTTTTTTGATTTGTGCTTGGGTGTAAATCATTATTAAACAATTGCTGTTTTCCCAAAGGAATTTTTTCAAGCCACTCGCGAATACTATTTTGTTTATCACCACTATTTCCTATACAATTTGGGCATGCAGGAATGTTGTATTTTATTTTATTTTGAGCGTTGTTATTACTATCTGATTGGCAACCGGGACAACCTACACAGTTCGTTTGTTTTCTACTATTTTCTCTTTTTAGGCTAATTGCACTTCCACTTCTCTGACTTCCAAGTCCGTGATAAAGGTCTAAACTGGTTCCATTTGATGTTGGATATGTTTCTTCTTCTGGTATTTGGTTAAGAACTGGTTGAAATCTCTTAGATGTCATTTTGTGTTTGGCAATTGCTATAACTTCTCGTATTTTTGATAAAAATTCCAGAGCTGCGGCTGGGGGATCCTGTAAAGTAATATTTTATTGAATACTATATTTTATTGACTTAGGATACATAATTAAAATATTTTAAAATACTATATTTTATGCTTACCACCATTAGATGTGGTTCAAAGTATGCTGGATTAAAGTAAAGTTTTCGCCTAGTAGTGCCTACAGGTCTGGCAATTTCCCGATCCTCTATTGTTTCCACAATAGAAACGTGCTCGTCCGGAAGACGTTCAATATTTGATTCATCTCGATGATTTACTTCTACGCCATCGTTTTGATGTCTTATATTCCCATTGCGTTGGTGCACAATGGCTGATGTTGTTTGAGTCTGCAAAAAATGTTTTATATATAGTTTGCTTTTGGAGGTTATTAAAGTCAATAATAATACTCCTCTTATTAAAAAGAAATACGTAAGAAATGGGTTTTTAGTGCGATCATGTAATTTTTATAACAAATACCTTCAAGGCATCGATCCCTACTGTTTATCTCTCACTATGTATAAGAGGAGTATACGGCAAAGGTTAAGTGATTAATGGATAATATGTGCTTTCTTTTTTTATTTTGTCTTTTTTATATAAATTTTTAGATATATTTAAGCTCCAAATTGACAATATGTTTTAGTGGAAACTCCGTTACCTTTATGCATTGACCCATTTCTGTAAGTTTTTACTGTAACAATTCTGGTGTATGTTTTCCTAATAAATATAAAATAAATAAATTTACTTACATTAAAGTAATCTTCTTCACTTAATGCGCTACTCTCGGCAAAGTCTTCGGAGTCTGACATATTGCTTCCAGAGTCACTAGGAAATCTAGTTTTATTCTCATTAAATGATCGCCCTACAGATAGCAATGGATTTTTCTTTATTACACCATCATCTTGACCAATCGAAGGCAAAGCTTGAACTCGTTCGTTGTTTATGCGTATGATATCACGGTCAGTAATTGTTGTACCATCAATCTTTTTTATTTTCTTTATTCTTCTCATTGTTTCTGCTTCCGAGGCTATCTTTCGACGTTTACGGATATGCAAGTAAAGAAACACTGATGCGACGTAGACCAAACCCAAAAGTAAAGAGCTGACACCTATTGCGACGTATTCTGTAATTGTAAGTCCCGATGTGTTTGATGCTTCCGATGTCTGGGCATTTGGTGTGAATTGAACCTCTGTTACATCTGAAATCAGTTACATAGAAATATATTAAGGACTAGCTAATGTGAGAGATGATATGAATGATAAGGGAGTGAATGTAGAGTTAACTGCTGATAGGAGAGAATGGAAGAGGAAAACATATTGCATACAAATAAAAGTGGGATAAAGGCAGGATGATGATAAAGTTAGCGCTTGACTACAATCCCACCTGATGGTAAATGGCTATGTAGTGTTCGATGGTAAATCACACCAACTTGGTGAAAGCCTATTCAGTATTGACTTGAAGACATTTAGTTTGTAATCGAACTGTAACATTGCACTGAATAAACAAATGTTGGTTGTTATCGCAGGCGATCAAATTGATCCTGGCTTCGGGTCCGGGTCCGGGTTCGGGTCCGGGCGGGCGCGCGGTAGAGCAGCGCGTGCAGCAGTCGCTCGCCGCCGACCCCAACGACCTCACGCGCGCTCTGCACCGGGTGAGGTCACAGCTGTTTAATGTGAATCGTCTGTTAGAGACTTTACGATAATGATAGTTTGTGCAATCGCTCTGCGGCCATGAAAAATATCTAAATCGGTTATTTACAAGAATGATAGTTTGTGCAATTGCTCTGGCGTCATAAAAAAATCTAAATCGTTTATTTCGTCTTAGGAACTAAAAGCTCACTTGACGACAGTCAAGAAATTAACAATACCAAAGCCCTACCTATATTAATATGGCCAAGCATCCAAGCTAGTGGCATCTGTCGGCCAAGTTCATACATTTCTGGTTTTGAAGCTGGATAATGCAAGTAAAATTGTAAATCTAAACCATTTTAGGACCTTTTCGAATGAGAACAATTTTGACGTCCCTGCGTGACAATTCAATGTGTCGCCGGTGGCATAGATTACACAAATAACAAGTATAACTCGAGAACAAACATTAATCTGTCATATAAACGCCTGACCGTAGAAATGGTATCTAGGACCCCTCGATTCACAAGAATCACTACCTATTCTATAGTATTATATGGTCTTATAGTATATTTTGTAGTCAATTATAACATAAAACTAAACGAGGAAGTATGTATACCTTTCGTACACGATACGAGTGAGCGATGTTGCTCACAAGTTATGAGGAGGTTCCGTCAGTGCGAGCCGTAGGCGAGCGCGATAAAATTGACGAGTTAGTAATTACCAATGCTCACGAGTTGAAGCATACGAGTTATGTAGTATATAGTCAGTTTAGTATAGACATTTTTCAATACCAAGTGTATTGAATAAATATGAGGTATTTTTTTCGTTAAAGATTGTAAAATAATTATTGTAAATTCGCTTAAACTGAATGTTTATACATTGATGACTCAGGATACGACGTAATGGTAAAAAATACACTGATCACTTAAAATACTAATATTTGGTAACTACCAAACTGAACTAAAATTTAACTAAATTATCATCACTTCAATTCGATTTTTTTGATAATCAAACACAAAACGGTGAAAGTAGTAATTTTAATTGGACTTCATTGGGTTATACAATAAAGCACTTGTGCTTTAATAAATGTAGTCAGGTCTAAGAACGATCAATAAGCAACACTTCATGGGCATGTATTTTAAATACATAAGTTTAAATACACAAACGCTATTCCAGGTTCCCCGCAACACCCGGCTACTGTACATCCACGCGTACCAGTCGCTGGTGTGGAACCGCGTGGCCTCCGCGCGGGTCCGGAAACTAGGCCTCCAGCCGGTTCCGGGGGACCTGGTCCCACTCACTCCACTTGACGTCAACGGTTAGTTCCTATTCGTTGTAATATGTAGTCAGTAACATTTGACAGTAATATCGCATTTAACACGAACTACATTTAAAAGGAAATGCTCATGTCCCATTGGATTGTGTCTACTTATAGGAAGTGAGTCTTTCCCGTCGTATTTAGTTTAGATATACATCTCATTCACCTCATATCTCTCTTTCCTCTTCTTTAACTTCCTTCTCAATTGTCACGCGTCCTGAGGCGGTGTGTTGTTGGTGTTTCAAACAATCAAAATCGTTTATTTCATGTAGGTATTATCAATACAGTTATGAACGTAGATATTTCACGTTATACATATACCACCGTTTCAGAAAGGTGCCATAATAAAGAGAAGAAACGGCGAAAGAAAAGTTTGTAATCATTTTCATTTGTTGGGTAATTTGATAACAGCTTCCCTTTTTTGTGGTCCCTTGAGGTTGCAGATGTTGCAACAAGCGGGTCTATTACTTCCTTCTTGACCAGCGACTTATTGGTGCCCTTGGTTACTAACGTCCATAACTCACTTACCATCGGGTTACCCGAGCATTTACTATATTACATATTTTTATTTTACAGAAGACTACGACGAAGAGGAAGATACGGATACGGATGAAGTTCCTGACGCGGATACGGTTACGAAAAAAGATTCGGATATTACAGACAAAGATACCGAAACAAAGAAGGAAGCAACAAATGAAAAGAAGAGTAAGAAGAAGAAACATGAACGGAAGGAGATACCCGTGAAAGTGTTAACACAGGAAGATATTGATAGCGGCCAGTACACTATATGTGATGTGGTGCTGCCTCTGCCGGGGTACTCTGTGACGTACCCCCCTAATATGGTGGATTATTACAAGGAATTGTTGGAGAAGGATGGACTGCCACTGGACATGAAGAACAAGATCAAGTGAGTTATCTTATAATTTGTTTACACAAAGATTAAGAACTAGCTGAGCCCGCGACTCCGTTAGCGCAGAATTTGTATAGACGGAATTGCCTTAAGTTATCATAATTTTTTAAATTGTGCATCAATTTTAATAAAAAGTACCCCTAAGTGTCAATCCAAGCGTAGCCCAATACATCAGTGAAAATCAGAGCAAACAAAGGCACAGACAAACAGAAAAATTCTAAAAATGGTTGTTTTGAGTTCTATTCTTTACTAAAAAAACCCTATAAGTTTCTTTAACATATCTTCCATCTAAAGAGAACGATCAACTTTAGATTCATTATATGTATGAATTAAAAAAAATATAATTGTGATGTATATAAAAAAATGTTCCGAATTCGGAATACTTAATAATATTATACATAATAATATTCCCAGTAATTACTGGGAATGACTGATGATGTTGCTGCGCGCTCGGAGAGTGTGTGTTATGGTTCTTCTGCCTCATTGCAGAATCTACAAAGTAGCAGTATTGCTAATTAACCAGATATGAGGACTTTGGACTGTCCTACTAACGCACCTACCTATAAATGTATCTTTAATAATGTAATGTAATTTACCGTTATAATTAAAGTGTAACATATATGTTCTAGGGAGCTGAGCATGTGTGGCGCGTACCGCCCACTGGCGGTGCGTCCGGGCGACGTGCAATGGCGCTGCGTGCGGTACAGCGACCCCCGCGGCGACCTGCAGCTCTCGGACTACGACGAGCTGGTGGGCGCCGCGCCGCCGCCGGACGTGCCGGGTTCGTTGTTCATAGATGGCGCTGATTTGATTTAGTTCAGCTGTGCTTGTGTGAGGCTACATATGATGATGTAGTTTTGTTTAGGTGTATTATTTTGTCATTTTACGGCATTAATTATTTTGTTAATTGTCCTTGTATCTCGTAAGATATCGCTAATCCAATGTTGT
>DWKC01001121.1:0-10676 GCA_018249195.1 Racta chiria
TTTTCCGATACATTTTTATTTTTTTCCATCCTGCCGGTCGACGCGGTCTGTCGTTGTCGAATCGACATAACTTAACCTAATCCTGCCTGCCGTTTGGATCTCGTTCCGAAGGCGAGCGGGAGCCCCCGTCCTCGGGGCTTCCCCCGGGGCTCTCCAGGGGCTGCGGTCGCGGCGCGCGGGCCGTGCGGCGCGGGCGCGGCGGGCGCGGGGCAGGGCGGTCGCGAGGCGGGCGCGGGGCGCGGACGGGCCGCACGCCGCTTCACACCCAGGCCATCCACCCCTCGTACATCATGCACAGGTTGTCAGCGCTCGTCGCCTCCGCTATTATGTACTCCACCTGCAACATAACGTGCGTTTCAATTGTTTAAATGTCTTCGAGGATCACTTTGTTAATTCCACCTCAACCTACCACATTTTTTTCAATATCCTTTAAATATTATACGCCGCACTCTCGTGGATACTATGCCATTACACCTGCTGGTAGTCACTGGTCCTGGTCGTGCGGCAGCGGCCAGTCGTCCAGCTTGTGCCGCCGCGCCCTCCTGGATACCTTGTCATAACCACCTGTTAGTTGCTGAGAGCTACAGTACCTGGTCGTGCGGCAGCGGTCGGCCCTCCAGCTTGAGCCGCACGCGCTTCCACACGCCGGCGCCCTGCCGAGCGCCGCCGCTCCCGCCGCCCCCTCCATTGCTCCCTCCTGGATAATAACAACAACAAAATACATTATTGTTTGAAAATGTCTAATAAACAGTAAATTCTGTTTCGTCCCATGGTTGGGTGGTAAAGAATGCAATTGGCATTAAGCTCGCCATTTGTACCATATTGTGTTTAATAGAAGTTAAATATAAATTTTGTTGAAAAATTTGCGAAGCATTCAATACTTTGGCAGTCAGATGCTTTTTAGTAAATTAATATTTATTCGATATATAGCGTCCTTCGTGCATGTGTCGATGAGATCACACCGCGCTACATCCAGGAAACTTGAATTCATCGGTAGAATTAACGAACTGTTAATTATTAATATTAATATATAATTATTATTAATTGTTAATTTTAGTCGCGCTGGCCTGGCCCATTAAGAGGAACTTCTACGGTTATCTCTTCCAACATTACGAGAACCGGATAAATCTGTCAAACTCTTCGAACTTCTTAGCACCGTTTTGCCGCCGACATTAGACATATAGAGAGCCCACATCACCCATTCACACATATAATAAATCTGTAACTGATCGCTGTCTGTACATGGAAGATATATAAAATAAACTTATAGAAGGTAGAAGTATGTAGTTGCTAAGAATCATCTTTTGCCGTTTTTTCGCCTCTTGAATATGGGCACATATCCGAAACAGTGGTAGATTCCAAATATTTGTCTTTCGTAACTGTTTTGAAAATACCTACATGAAATAAATGATTGATTGAAATTTGAGTTTGATTAGGAGCATTACATCTCTAAACGCAGTATTATTATAATGTTATAATGTTACTACTTGTGACTGCGCTCGGTACTGACCGTGTCTGAGTGGCTGCGGGCGCGCGCTAGCCACTGCCGCCTGCCGCGTCAGCTTGCGCGCGCTGGCCTCCGACCACTTGTTGGGCAGCCTGGAACATACACATACACCATGACTATTTAATATTCGTTAATATTCTTATAAGGTGTAGCACGTGCGGCCCCTTACTGGCTAATTGCAAACTGATTTAAAATATGAAAATAATGATTAAATTGTATTGTACGACGCATAAATGCTGACCCCAGCAGATTATTGAAAATAGCAATAAATATCAGAAAGTTAACTTGAATTTTGTGTGTATGTACTCACTCTAGCAGCAGGTGCAGCAGCGCGGGCAGGCCGGCCAGCAGGGCGCGCGCCGCCGCCGCCGCCTCCCCCGCCATCTCCTCCGTGACGTCACCACCCCCCGCCACCGCCGTCGCTGCCGCCAGCTGGTCCGTGGCGGCCTGCCAGCGCGACGAGAACTCCTGCGCCGGGTTGTTTCCCTAACAAACAATTTTGAACTTTAGAAAATTAGAGGTACATGCTGGGAGACTAATTTTTAAACTGCTCGACTACTATAAGATTAAAATAAATATCAAGAACCGCGCCGTAGTGACTGAACTAGAATCGCACATGGCGCCACAATTATCGTAAACTATCTTAAAGACTTTAATTCCTTCCAAGATGGTTACAGAGTCATAATAAAGTGTTTTATAATTGATTGTTGTTAATTTCATTATTTATATAGGTAGGGCTATAGTATCGTTAACTTCTTGACTTTCGTTGAGTGAGCGTTTAGTTCCTAAGATGAAATAAATGATTTTAATTCGATTTTGTTACTCACATCATTAACTTGGTGCAGCGCCTGCAGCGGCGCGCGCAGGTCAGCCAGCAGCTGGTGGCGGGCGGCGGCGGGTGCCTGCAATCGGCCGCCCGCCCCCGCCAGCGCGCCGCCCGCTCCTGTTAGAGCCGCGCGCGCGCCGCCCGCCCCGGCCTCTAGCCCGCTCGTCATGTCGCCCACCAGCGCTGATACTGTTTCCACCTGGAAACGGAACATTCTCACCTATACTAATATTATAAAAATAAGATATTTGTATGTTTGTACGTTGCTATCGAATAAACTGAAAGACTGCTGGAACGATTTCCAAAATTGTTTCACCATTAGAAGAAAAAACGCCCAAAGGAACTCCTCTTAAAAATGGAACTTAGCTTATAACCTCAAAACAACTAGTATTGGCGGTAGTGAATACTGACCCACTGGTGGTCGATGCTGCCCTCGGGATGCAACATCTCCAGCAGCGACTCCTGCAGCGGCGACACTTGCAGTGAATACTTCTGCGACAGCGTGCACGCCTGCAAACACACACACACACACGTCAATATTACGTTACGCTAGACCTGGTCCCTATTTCAAAAAGGGTCCTATTTGTTAATGAAGATTTGTCATAAATATATTGACAGGTAAATCGTCATAACTGTAAACGCGTCGTGCCAATTTTGTTGACATTTGATATATTTGTCGGATTGGCGTTTGACATATTTGTCGGTTTGTATTATGTTTTGTAAGGCATATGCTGCTTAGGTATTACCTAGCAGATTAATAGACATTAGCTGATATTGTATGTTTTTTAAGTACTTAGATTCATATTCTTGACTATTTTTAAGACGAAATAAATATATAAAAAGGGATGTGACGTAATACTTTATTTCAAATGGCTTATACTACAATGAATAAAGGTTCATAATGGTTAAGAGAACCGGCATTGGTACTGATTTTTACGAGCAGTCATCCCTATAGTTATTGGCGAACGCACCCAATTTAACTAAAAATTACTTATTTATATAAGTTATAAAATGTGACCTTTTCCCAGTGTGCGAGCGCAGTGCGCACTGTCTTTGCAGCACGCGCGCGGCCTGCGGGCGGGCCGGGCGGGCAGGGCGCGGCGCCGGCGGCGGCCACGCGCGCGTGCACCGCGAGCGCTGTCGCGGCCGCGGACAGAGACTGCGCGCGCGCACTGCGCCCCGCCCACGTACTCTCTAGGGCACGCGCCGTGCCACGCAGCGCTGGGTTGGCGCCAGCGCCCCATTTTACTCTGAAACAGAATAGCACGTTTATGTTGCTTTTTCTGTGGTTTACAAATTGGATATATCAGAATACAGTTTAAATCACATAACGAAAAAAAAATCCACTTATTGGAGACGTAACTGACATAATGAAAACAAAAAATTACATAGTTCATTGCAAATAATACGTTTTCCTCACGGTACTCACGATTTGGTATCCAAAAACAATAAAATATATTACTCGCAGCCAGATGAAGAATGTTCTCTCCATGCTTTATTATGTCACCTGTCAACAGGTGCAGCCATTATCCTTATATGTTTGTTAACATTATCGCAGTTTAGTGATTGGTTATCAAAAATATCTACTTGCAAGTGGATTATTCATCACAAGTGTGTTGAAAAACGTTGTACAACACTCGTGTGCATTGTTCATTACATATTCAACTTTCTTATCGCGCTCGCCTACGGCTCGCACTGTAATGCCTGCACCTTTAACGTGTCGTCATAATGCACTATTCCATGTTATTCCATTTCAAAAAGTGAGGTGTTTTATGCCTCAAACAATATAGTTTATTAGTCAGTGTAGTGCCGGTACCTCTGATGCACGGAGGTTAGCAGCGCCTGCGTCCTGGTGCAGGCGGCGGTGAGGCGCTCCCCGGCGGCCTTGAGATCGCGCGCGCGCCTTGCCAGCGCACCGCTTGGCTCCCCGCTGCTGCTCAGTATCTAGCAACACGATCTACACGTCAGCATAGATCTTATACATGACAAAATACAACAAAATGGCTGTAATTAAACTTGATTATTACGACCGTTAATTTAGATAATACTGAAGCGAGGGATCCGAATTCGGTTGGCCAGGGCGTGACAGAATTGTGAATGAATTTGTGTGACATATTATCTGTACTCGAGTCATGGGGGCTTATCCACTCACGACAAGATTGTAGTGGATACCTCAGAGTGTAGATGTGCGTGCGCGGCGGCCCGCAGTCGAGCGGCGCGTGCGGCGGCTCTTGCGCGCTCGGCGGTGCGTACGAGCGCGGCCAGGCGGTGCGCGCGCGCGGCCGCGGCCTGCACTGCCCCCGCCAGCGCCCCTGCGCGCCCCGCCCCACGCCTCGCGCCCGTCGACAGCGCGCGCTCGCACAGAGACTCCAGCGACACGCTCCATGACGCACCTGCAACAGAACATAACGGTTTCACTCGTGTGCTCAGGGCATGTTAAATATGGTGCTTTACGCCGTAACGATAAAGAAATATTCCCGAAATGAAAGGGCAGCAAATCAACAATTCCGTCAGCATAGATTATCTCTTCCAACTAGTGAAACTTTAAGAAAACACCGAGCCTAAGTGGAAAAGCTACGTGTTGTTATTCAGGAATGCTACAAAAATATAACTGATTTGATGGTACCTATTTCCTTCTGCTCGACCTCAGCATGCAGGTCGATGCGCGTCCGAAGCAGCAGACAGAGCGCGCGCGCAAGTGCCGCCGACTGCACACCCAGCACGCAGCGCGACACGTACTCCGCCGTGAACCTGACAACAATACATACACCACTTTTCAATACAAGTAAATATATCAATCCTTTTTTTTATTCAAATAATATTAAACAAACGATCTACGCCACTGGTGTGCCAATATAGAGATGAAATTGAGCATATTGTGAAAGTAAAAGAAATATATTTATTTAGGTATAAAAGGATAACAAAAACATTATAAGCTAGAGTCTACTATAAGAATAAGATATGAAAACTAAACGAATGTGAAAAATTTCAATAAAAAAATCTATTCTGTTTATTAATTATAAAAATAAACGAAATACAAAAAATTCCCTTCTAAATATAATATGAGTGACGAGACCTCTTGACAGGCTTGCAGAGCGCGGCGTCGTCCAGCAGCGCGTGCGCACCGCCCGCGCCGGTGCGGAAGGCGGCGGCGAGCTGTGCGCACAACGCCAGCACCTCCCCAGCGGTCTGCACGCGCCGCACCAGGAACATGTCCTCCAGCACCGCGCGCAGCGCCGGCCGTTGCATCGCCGCAGCCTAGGACACACGCACACATACAATGTTAGAACTTGACGTTTATATAATACAATCTAAAAATATTCAAACACTTTTTACGGGTACTCAGGATATATGTTGTGTACATCTATAATTCGACATAATTGCATGGACCACTTTGTAACCCGTAACTGTCCCACTACAAGGCTTGATGTCTCCTATCACATTGCTAGGTCCACCGAGCTAGTCAAATACAGATTGGTAGACTTTACACACCTTCTAGAACTTTATTTATGTGACAGATAAATGTTTTTTCTCTGGTTATGATTTTTATTTGTGTTGTCCATGCCACCCACGATGCAAGGAATTAATAGTGCCGGCTGAGTAAACGTTTTAAGTGTTTTTTTATGGTTTTGTGGTATACCATAAGAATTACAATTCTATCTCACTCACCGACATCCGCATCGCGTCGCTAATATGGTCGATCTTCCGCCAGGCGGGCGGAACGGGCGCGGCGAGGTGGTCGGCGAGTTCACGCGCGCGTAGTTCCACGCCGGCGAACAGCCCGTTGAAGCCCATCAGCAGCATGCGGCCCGGCGACTGGCCCTCGCCCTCCGCCGCCGGCGACAGCAGTGCCTCGTAACGTGCGCGCAACTCCGCCGCCAGCAACTGAGCGCCGCTTGCCGGCGACTGCACAATAAGACGAAATTAATACGATAACAAGGACGAAGTTATTGGAAATATTTTCGCTTTTATAAGCAGGCGAATCACTTGATGGTAGAGTGATCATCGCCGCCGATGGACATTAGGATCACCAAAGGGTAGTCAAGTCACTAACAAGTTGCCGCCAAGAAGAAAGTGACAGACTCACACGCGCGGGGAAAACAAAGAAAGTAGGGAAGCAGTGCATTGTTAGATCAAACAGTAATAATAATGACATTAAGGGACCCCAGGTACAACAACTACATACAGCTTCAGGAAGGGCGATAGAAATATAATGGGAAGGAAGATAACTAAAGTACGGAGAGAAAGAAGAAGAACATTGGTTCTCCAGCACTGCGACAGATACGTTAATACAATTCACGGTCATCTCTAGAAGGAAGACGTTCGCTAGGTAGGCGCGCAAATAATAGCCATCCCTCGAATTATTGTGAGATTAGAAAAGTAAAAGCGTAACAGTCACAGTTTTGTTTAAAATCTCGTATTAACTTACTTCCATATCCATTAGTAAGTATCTAAAATGCATCTCCAATTGTTTCAGTAGATCATTGAGGGGTACTGGAGAATTCATAATGACTGCATTCAGTTCACTTATCATTAGTAGCGTTGACGGATCTTCCGAATGTAGCTTTTTTAGCGCTTCGGGCAGGATTATGGCGCTGAAGTTATAATTCAGTTGAACCAGATCGGCCAACAAAAGATTAGAGTTTCTCACGCATTCCACTGATATGGTGAGTGAATCATCTGCGGTCGACTGTATAGGCAGCAGAGACAACAACTCCACTGCTTGTAGTGATAATGTACTCATATCATCCAAGAACCATTCCCCTTCCATGGACGTTAGGTCCACGAGGCAATCTCCGGCGCTCTGAGCTCCGGTCTCCAACATAAGGAATCTCCTATTTAAATTGCATAACATCCCAATGACGACACTCTCTAATACGTCAGCTGCGTTGTCGTCGTTCCTTATCCAATTCGTGATGTTGGCCTTAGCTTCCCTGTAAGCTTCCTGAGCTATGACTAATGCTTCCGGTCCGCCTTCCAGCTGAAGTCTTTCCAGGCACTTGTTCAGATGTGCGGTGGCTTCAGAATTCATCTGCTGCAATTTATAGTTGTAGGCCGCGATTTGCTGCGCGTCTATGTTATTCGATTCCGCATTGACGAGGGCGGTCACTTGATTGGATACTTCTCTACATACTTCCGGGGATTTACTTTCCAGTGCAGCTGCCAGGAATTTACGGAAAGTAACGATACGATGATATTCAGTTTGGCTTTGTGGGTAATATTGGGATACAGCGACGTATTGTGAGAGAAGTTCTAAGCATGACCTGACTAGGACATTCGTTTGCTGCATGCTTTGATTGAGTTCTACCTCAGCCTGCTCGCACTGTGAAATCATTGAACTTTGTCCTGCGTTAATCAAAAAATCTTTGATATTCTCGAAAATAGGTTTGTCATCGTCTTCAGAAGGGCCAGAAAATTCTTGAACCCAGGTCATCAGCTGTGGACCGTTTAGTACTTCGTTGGTTGTTGCGAAACTTTCTATTTGAGTGTCGAAGTCATTAAGAATTTTAACGAGAGCTTTCATGGAGTCTTCGACAGCATTTTTGGCTTGCTTGTACGATGTATATTTTTGTGAAATAGCATATAGTGGATGATTACTTAGGTTTGTCCCATATGCTTCTATCTCTTTTATTAATACCATCTGTTGGTGGCAGTTCTGGAGTTTTGACTCGAGTGACTTAAGCTCTTCATTTTCTTTGAGCCATTTCTCAGCACATTGTTTCACTTCCGGTAATATCGCCAAAAGTTGTTCTCTGCAAAGAAAAAATAAATCTATTATTTTTCGCTATCTATCTAATCTAAATAATCTACCACATGACTCGCCACTCCACGCACTACCGCCACACCTAAAATCTCGGTAAAATAGCAAGACTACCATGATGACGTATATTATGATCACTTCACTGCTTCAGCACACCTTTGGGTTTCACTGATAATTAATTGGACAAAAAGTATTTATCCGTAACTGTTAATATTAAAATGAGGAATGAATTCGAATTTATACAATTATGTCATTAAAACTGTAACGAAGTCAAATCTGAACTTTTTACGCATATTTTCCCAAATTCTAAGGTTATATTGTCGATATGGAAACCTATCTCGGAAAACGAATTTGTTCCCGTGGCATAGACGTTCTTTGTTTCTGTGAAAGAAATGGACTTAAAGTTTTGACAATATTTGTGGAAAATTTATATAGTACAACAAAAAATCTGTGTCACAGCTAACATGTTTTTTTTTTATTCTTATGTGCCAGGATTTCGAATTTAATTATTTTTAAAGTGGCTGAATGTCAGGGTAACAGGTTAACCAATTAAATTTCATGTCATTTCGCAGATCGTATATCATGTATAAAATATTTAGCGTCGCGGCGCTGTGTTTGTTTCTGACAGACTGCTCGGCTGTTGATTTTAAGCGGAATGATTAATTGGCGAGCATTCGTTGCGTGTGATTTGGTAAGAGGCAGGGATTTCATTTTGCTTCTCTGATTGAAATAGTAATTGAATGGTAACAACGGAGTTACAGTTTATTTGATAAATGCCAGTTTAATTATGCATTTTGCGTATGAAACATGACGAGTAATCAATCCAATTGGAAATTAATATTCATCAAAATAAGAGATATACGTTTGTTTTGATTCGCTAGAGGCAAAAATTGTGCGGAGGCTGATAGTTGAAGAGATAAAGGAGTTTAATGTAACATATTTGATTCTGTTTCGTCGGCGCTTATCTCTCACTGTACGCGACATTTATCTTGTAAATATGCGTGTTCACTGTTTACACTCGAGTGGCACTCGTGTTAGTGAACGTGAAGTCTGTAATTTATTGTCCTCTCGAATGTTCTGGAGCGAGGAGCGGGGAAATAAATAATTTGAAAGAGGCAATTGACGCGTTATCTGGTACCCAAAATGTGTTGTTTAAAACATGTCATTATTTTCGGGTTACTAAACAGTGTTGTAACAACACTTGAAACCATCTGAAAAATAAAACAGAGCTAAGAAAAGTATGTGGTTGCACTGTACACCTGCAACATTAGGATAAGACTATGAAAATATTGAGTTTTCATCGGATACAAATGGAGACGTGTACAAATTTTCTTACGTACGAAGTAGATTAAATTTAAGTTCTAAGATTCCCAGAAGAACAAGTGAAGTTCAGAGAAGAACAAGTGAAGCTAATAAAAGCGTGTCAAAAAGAAACTGTCAAATACAGCTATTTAACAAAATATTTTAGTCAAAGTCGTAACTATCCTGCCCGCTACTTTGTTAATTAATTAATAAGGCACACGACGATCGTCAACTTACGTAGTTTCAGCTGCGGTGTGTTTCAGCTCTTTGACTCTGACGGCCAGCATGGCCCTGGCGGCCCACAGCGCGCGCCCGCCGCGCCTTCGCCGGGCTCCGCCCCACTCCACCAGCGGGTCGTACACAAAGGCCTCCAGCAGCGTCAGCAGTGTCTCGCGGCCGCGCCTCATCGTGCGGATCACGTGCTCGCACGCTAGCCGGAATATGCCCTGTGGAACAATCACATAGCAGAATTAGGAAGATGCAAGTAGCGGAACTAGGAATGCAATAACGGCAAGGTGAAGGTCTCTGTATTTATAAGTAGAACATCTTCCTGGGATAAAGTGGAATAAAACCTGAAGAACGTATTTCGCCAACTACTTGCATGTTATTAAACTTTTAAATACTTTTATGTAAAAAGATAAATTATAAACTAAAAGGATGAGCAATTGGAACGGAGTTTTATTCAAGAGTAAACAATACACATGTGTTAATTAATGGCCTACATAAATAGCTACAATTAACTATATTTTACATAAATATATAAAAAATATTTTTATGTTTTCCATCAATGCAGAACTTACATTTAACGAACAACAAGAAAAAATATATATTCTATTCAAAGAATAGACAAATATACTTATTACAGGATTTAGATACTAGACTTCCAGCATAGGCGAAAATGCGACCAATTTACCCACGAGCTATTCGCCTCCAACAGAATATGAGGGAAAATTATGCCGTCCACGATCGTGTCACAATATTCCTCATGCGTCGCGTGCTTCGAGTCAGTAGAATGCGGGCGATCCATGCACAACAGCCTTGGTTTAAATCCACACTAGTAGAGTGAATGAGAGTACAGAAACACTGACACAGGCTACCTAGCTATCGACAAGGGTGTTGCCATAGTAAGTTACCGCCACAATGAGTGGTCTCAGTAACGTTATTATTAACAAACCCAACTGTCACTGGATACGAGGGTGGCAGACAGTCCACACTGAGAGATAAGCTATGATTTTAAATATAATTAACTGTACATTGGGTTTAAAATGAATGATTATTAC
>DWKC01001122.1:0-10675 GCA_018249195.1 Racta chiria
TCTTTTAATAACTAAAAAATGTGACTCAATCCTTTATTTAAACAGCCTTTTTCTTTTCTATTTATGGCTTTAATATCCTCAAAATAAAACAAAAACCAAAGTTACAATAACATAATTATGTCACATACTTTATCAGGAGGTTAAATTTTATAAGTAAAAGGAAGTCGAAAAATTATATTTTATAACTCAAGAACGGCTGAATCGATTTTGATGATAGGTACTTAATATATTTAGTGCAGATTTTGCAACTGATATTAAATCTGTAGATATAAAAATAACTGTTTCGATAATCTTCGGACCATCCTATATTTGACGTTCACGATGACGTTAGAACCCCAAGTGTTGTATGTACTTCAAGCATTTCTCGATCTTTAAAAAGAATCGATTCTACGTAAAACGTCTAAAACAATAGAAGTCAATGCCGGCAACATAAAAATAGAGACAACATAAAAGATATTATAAAGAATTAAATTCTCTACACCATACACACATCTGTCACAGGTGTCCTTGTTTCCTTCTCGTTAACTAATACAGCAACGTGACTAACCAAACCGAACCGAATAAATAATTAACTAGAAAATACGCAATTCTAGAAATCTGGTTTTGCGGGAAGAAGAATCATTACTATCCTCCTACTCTCTTCCTATTCATCCCTACTCTTAACCATGAAAACTGATACTGGAAAATAATAGTTTACCGTCTAAAGTATAAATTTGTAAGTATGTGAATTTATTAGAAGTTTGTATGAAGTTGTAAAAAAAAAGTAGTTTGAATGTTTCTGTGACTAAATAAACTAATAATAATAACTGGATTAAAATACGTTCCTCCTCCTAAATAATCCAATATGGTACATCCCAGATAAATTCACGCACACGGTTTAATA
Organism: Racta chiria; assembly: GCA_018249195.1. Lineage (NCBI taxonomy): Eukaryota > Metazoa > Arthropoda > Insecta > Lepidoptera > Hesperiidae > Racta > Racta chiria. Next base: position 884 of record DWKC01001122.1, read on the forward strand.
AAATTGAAGTGCATCAATTTAAATATAAAATCCTTTAATTTTCAGTTGTACAAGATTGTTGTATTTTGACTAACTACATAAATTATAACTTGTAATAATCGATTAGTCGTTTATGCAGAATCGTTAACAGTCTAGTGGTCATCGCACGGTTGTCACTAAGTGAAGTGACAGATGTCACTATTGTCGTATTTGTCATTTTAAAATAGACATCAAATAAACGATAAACATGCGGAGTGTACGTATAAAAAGGTCGTGCTAGTAAAATTTGACTTACTTTAGTAATATAACTCGAAATATGACGTGTAAATAGTACTTAACTGTGCAACTAATTACTTAAAAAAATAAAAATGATTCCGGAATACGGTCCTGTGACCCAGGCCCTTTTGGGGACCTTACTGACGTGGGGCCTTACAGCCATGGGAGCCAGCTGTGTATTTTTTATTCGAGGAAAACATGTAAGGTTTTTTTTTGTTTGCGCGTCGGTGATGTCAAGTGCAAGTTGATGAGCTAGCTTTATATTTCCAGAGGAAGTTACTCGATGTGTCGTTGGGGTTCGCCGCTGGTGTTATGACGGCAGCTTCGTACTGGTCTTTATTAGAGCCCGCGATCGGAATGTGTAAGGAATCAGGGTTATATGGAGAGAATGGACAATTTGCATATGTCCCAGTGGCGGCTGGATTTCTGTTTGGAGCGGCATTCGTATTTGCAACAGATAAATTTTTAGATTACCTAGGACTGAATTCCACAAACATGATGATGAGTAAGTTTTTATGATTTTAGTTTTTAATTAATTATTATGGTATTAAGTGTTTATTTAATAATGCCTTCGTAGTCTAGTTGGTAAGGGCCCTACCTGGGAAGAGAGCAGTTGTGGGTTCGATTCATTGTTGAGATAAGAATTCATAGCCAATTGATAAATGTTTGTTTGTAGGTTATAGATATTAGCAATCTGTTCTTTGAGTTATCCATGCTACTCACAATAAACAATTCTGTTTTAGGGGGTATGAGTGTGTGTTTTGAGTATTTAAAAAGTTATTATAACTGGATTAGGTTGATTGAATTGAGGCCATTGATCTGAAACATATACATTAAGATGGACATTCCACTGGAGATCAAATATATTACAGTCATATTAGATAGTTAATTAGTAGCTGGTGGGTTTGATTCCCTCCCAGGGAAAACTTCTGTAATGAATACACATATTTGTTCTGTGTATAAAAAAAAAACTATTTAAAAATATATTTGTACGTTTGACTGATGGTCATAGTACAAGCTGACACTTAGTTTGGGGTCAGATTGGTGTGCTTGCATTCTCCAAAGATATTTATAAGATTGAAAATGAATATCTTTTTTGTACAAAAAGTAAATACGGAATTAATGTGAAGGTTGAGTAAATTCACCATTAATTTAATCAACAATATGCTGACATTAATTTAATAATTTAAATATGATGGTGGACCCCCAGGGGTCTGCAGACCATAGGATATGAAATACTGAGGCAGGTCATCTAAGGCTGCCATATGTTGTTATTGAACCTTGTGATACAGATATTTCCAGCCAACATTATCCAACTGTTTATATATTGTTGCTGTATGTTTAAACATGTAACAATCAATTATGTACTGAACTGAGTCTGTGATTCAAATTACTAACTGTGCGTGTTCCTGTAGAATTTGGTACAGATTTGTTGAAGTATTTTGGGTATTATATTGAATAGTAAACATATTGTTAAAAACAATTAAATCGGACCAGTCTTTTCTGAGCACGCACAAATGCACAAATAAACCAATAAAAGTTCTAGAAATCATCGTTTTGGTTTCTATCCTTCACTAAAAACACTAAAGGTTTATCCTATGTGTCCATAGGTACTCCATATCTTCAGTTTTGACAAATCCTCGGTGTTTACTAACTCATCACACTGATAAACTTATCCTATGGCAGCATTTCAATGTCTGTTATAGTTTCGCTGATCCAGTTGTGAGCTTCAGGTACTCTTAATCTTGCTGCAAGTGTAAGCAATCATTTGAAATTGATTTTTCTCAATCGCACGAGCCTATATATGTATAGGTAAGGGTCATAGAGAGAATTCTTTAAATTGTCATATCTTTTTTATTTGTGCACCAATCAAAATAAAAATACCCCATGTCAAACCAAGCTTACATCAGTGAAAACCGCATTCAAATCACGTAAGCCATTTCTGACATTAGCGTGAACAAAGGCACTGACAAACAGATAAATAGACGTAAAATTCTAAAAATAGTTGTTTCGGGTTCTATTTTTTACAGCAACAACCCACCCCTATAAGTTTCTTCCATATACAGACAGCGATCAGTTACTGATTTATTATACATATGCCGATGATGGTAGTCAATGATGAAAAGTAGCTAATGTAAGGTATAAAATACCTATATATTTTTAGAATTTTTATTCAAACTTATTTGTTGCTTGGGGTATGCTACCTTTGTGTTGTAAAGCAAATATTATTTTATTTTACCTGTATTGTAATTGAAGATATCAGATATTGGAACAGTACATGAAACATTTACTTAGTTAATGTTCTTTAAAAAATAAAGTAATCATTATCAATATGTATAATAGATATGTAACTGATTTCTGTCTGTACATGGAAGATTTTACGTAAACAATAAAACCTAAACAATCATTTTTAGCATTTTTGTCTGGTTGTGTCTGTCGGCTTTCGTGCGCGCAAATTTTTCAGAATGCTGATCCAATTTGAATGTAATTTTGACGGATGTGTTGTTAAGCTGTAAAGTTGTGGTGTATAGTGGATTAATATATGTCAATCTTAAAAATCATGTCTACAGACTATCTATACAGACACAAAGTGAAGGAATTTACCATACCTTAACAAATATAATTAATACAATGGGCGGATTCATTGCCAGAATGGCATTCTTTATTACCCAATCATCAATGTTGTTGAAAGGATGAGGTTGGCATTACAAATAAATATATGCATATATATAATTTCACATTGAAATGTATTATTTCATACAAACTTTAAGTGTGTATTTAAGAATATTGATGATGTGTTAATACAACACCTGATCACACGAAACGTGCTGACGGTGTTAGCTTATTAAACTAATGCGGTTACAAATGGGATCCACTAACTATTATTATATATTAATTTACGAAATGTACTGAAGTTAGATTAATATTTCTGTAATTTAAATATCATCATCATCATCGTCATCATCATCATCATCATCATCATCATCATCATCATCATCATCATATCATACATATAATAAATCTGTAACTGATCGCTGTCTGCACATGGAAGATAAAAGGGAAAACTTACACTGGATTGAAATAGGTCTTCGAATAAAAAAGGTATGACAATTTAAAGAACTCCGCCTATACAAATTCCGCGCTAACGGAATCGCGGGATCAGCTAGTAATAAATATCTTTTGACAACTTACGCCCGGCCATCTCACCCTTAATTAAGCTTGTACTATGGTGATCAGACAACTGATAAACATACATTTATACTTTTTAAATAAATCTCATCTATCTATGAAACTCTTATCTGTTCCGCTACTGGGCTCGGGGGGACCACTCACTGTGTGAGGGGTGCAGGCCATAGTCCACCACGCTGGCCAAGTGCGGAATGGTAGACTTCACACACCTTTGAGGACTTTATGACAACTCTCGGGAATGGAGGTTTCCTCTCTAAGTTTTCCTTCGCCGTAGCAAGTGATAAGCAACTTCTGAGACATACATAATTTTGAATATTGGAGGTGCGCGCAGCAAGATTTGAACTCAGGACCCCCCGTTCGAGAGATAAACGTACCGTTACGCTATCACTGCTATGTAACATGCTGATATAAGCTATATGGAACGATACTAACACTGAAAACTAAATTTTAAGTCGGATGATTTTTAAGTCGGATTCGCCATATCCGTTCAACTAATTGATGAGTATTTAATTCATCACGGAATACAGAGATACCTCTTATCTCTGTGATCCATGATCCTTATAGTGGATGCACTGAATGAATTTATGAGCCCAGCCACAGACTAAAAACATAGTAAACTAAAAACAGTTTTTTTAAATACATTAAAAAAATGCGACAAGGTATTTTGTTTTTGTGGTCCAGTAGACCCGTGACCCGCCATTTTCGAAACACTGTTATAAAGAATGTTCGCGAATGTTTGCGGAAGTATGTCGGAAATCCGAATCAAGTAATTTATCAACGTCAAGCGAGAAGCAGCAAGCCATGAAATTTCGGTCAGTAGATTGTACAGAAAAATAAGCATAACAAAAGACTTCTTTTAATCTCGAGGGGTTGGATCGGGGAGTCGTGTTTTCTTTTTGGGAGATCCCTAGTTTTGATGGAAAATCGAAAACCTTAAGGAGTATTCTGAACCGCAATGTAGCGGAGTTGGCAGTGATTCATACGAAGCAAAGGGCCTCGGCCGGGGCAGGCTTTCATGTAACAGATGAACGGTTGTTCTCGGGTTGTAATGTGATGTGATGAACCGACACAGGGAATCTTGGTAGGGTTTAAAGATGTGAGCGCTTAGTTTGGGTCAGATGGCCATGTGTGAGTTGTCCAATGATATTTATTATTATTATATGTTTGTAAGGCTGTTGTAACGATTATTAGTATAGCGATAATATTATTACCTGTGTTATTTTGTCCGCTGAGTTCTGCCAGACTATCTACCATTACGTCACGTTACTTGAGTCAGCCACCGAGCGACTAATTAAAAAAAAGTCCAAATTCAATTTTTTCATGCCAGTTTTAAAATGAATGCCAGTGTATTTCGAATTTCGAATTCCATAAAATACAATGTAATGAAAATGTATCCGTAGCCAACATACTCGTATATCATGAAAGCATGTGAATGCGAGCTCAATCATGTATGGTGCATGGTGTTGCCGTTCTTTGTGATTGATTAACTTGCAGTCCGTCCATTCATCATTTAGCGATTCAGACTGAACAGAACGGTGCGAACATACCTATGTTAATACTATGTTTCACTTTAGTGATTATGGCATTTTATAATACAATATTGGTTGTTTACTGATTTCATTTAAATACAGGTGACGGTTAATAGGGAAGAAATTATTAAGTACCTACATATTGAGCCAAAACCAATTAATAATGGAAAAATAAACTAACCAACCGTTAATAGTATTTATTACATTTATTTTACACTAGCTGTGTCCGCGACTCCTTTCGCGCGGAATTTGTATTGAATTCTTTAAAGTGCTATATCTATTTTATTTGTGCATCGATTTAAATAAAAATACTCCTAAGTGTATTGACACTTATTTACTTGGATTGCCAAGTTTAGCCCAATACATCAGTGAAAACCGCATTCAAATCGGATCAGCCGTGCCTGAGATGAGCGCGGACAACGGCACAGACAAACAGATAAACAGTAATATTTTTTATAATAGTTGTTTTGAGTTGAGGTTGAAGACTACTAATAGACACGTTATTGAGAACGGGCGCTTATCGATCAATTAATGCTGACATGAGCCGCCAGGATACATATTATTCATAATGATATATCTATTCAATCCTTAAGGGTATCTTATGAAAGCATCTTATGAATTTCCGAAATTCTATTGCAATTCCGCACAACGCGATGAACAGCATACTTTAGCGTTAGACTTTTCATTCATTCATTACGACCTATAACTGTCCCAATACTGGGCTCGAGTGCTCGTGAGGGGTGCAGGCCATAGTCCACCACGCTGGCCAAGTAGGGATTGGATTTCACACACCTTTTAGATCTTTATGAGAACTCTCGGAAGTGCAAGTTTCCTCACGATGTTTTCCTTCACAGTAGCAAGTGATAATCAACTTTTATACGCACGTAACTTTGAAAATTAGAGGTGCGCGCAGCAGGGTTTGAAACCGGGACCTCCCGGTTGAGAGACCAACGTTCAAACCGTTAGGCTATCTGCGTTAGACTAAGTTGTCATTTATCGGGATGGCAGACATCATTATTTTTATACATATAATAAATCTGTAGCTGATCGCTGTCTATACATGGAAGATATACGGAAGAAACTTATACAAGAAACTCAAAACAACAACGTTTTTGTGTTTTGTCTGTTTGTGTGTGCCTTTGTTCGCGCTAATCTCAGAAAGGGCTGATACGATTTGAATGCGGTTTTCACTGGTGTATTTATCTAATCTTGAATCACTACACTACACTTAAGAATATTTTTATTAGAGTCGGTGCACAAATAAAAAAGGTAAGACAATTTCAAGAATTTCGTATGTAAAATCCGTGCGAACGGAGTCGCAGGCACGCCTAGTATTATAAAGTTAAAAGGTATCTTCGGTACACGATTCAATTTATTTATTTACACCTATAAATATTGATTATAACACAAACTGTCATTAGGATGTCATCGTTTTTTTTTGAAGTTAATAGAGAGGTTTAAATATCGTCAACTTTTTTTTTTAATACGTCATTTATATCGCCGAGCCTGTACTGCATAAGTCCACCAATTCCAATATCCAATTCCATTTGAAGAAATATATCTACACAATAAAAAGTCGCCAACTAAAGAGTCTTTCTCCTCACCGTTTATCTATATAATCCAACACAATAAAATAATTATATGATAAATATATATAACTGTCATTACTATATCTGTGTGATAATTAAAACATTATAATCTAAGCAGTAAACGTTTAATTTTGTGTAAATTATGAATATTACTGGCACAGATAACATATATTACGTTTGACCCGTTAATTTTTTGTTTATTTAACCTTTCGAGTTCATCAGTTAACTTTGAAGATTTATTTTTTAACAATAATATGTTAAAATAATTAATACATCTTGATATTAAATTATTAATAATAATAACTTTATTTACATATATGTATGTATGTTTATTAGTGAAATATATATATGTTTGTCAGTTATCTGATCACCAGAGTACAAGCTGACGCTTAGTCTGGGGTCAGATGGCCGTGTGTGAGTCGTCCTAAGATATTTATTTATTTATTACTGTCCAAAGTGTTGACTGGGAGAGAATGCTTTAAGCATTAAAATTGCCATTGTTTGTATTTGTACTTTGAAAAAAGTTTTAAATAAATACATTAATAACAAGTTATTACCTAGAACTAATTAATAATAGAGGTAATATTAAAGTTCTCAGTAACTAACAAAATACAAAGAGATTCGTCATACATTATTCATTACCACACATTAACAGTACAAAGCTAAATAACATTCGGCCATTTAAACATGACCCGTAACTTGGATCCCATTAACTCTGCAAAAATTAACTTTGTAGTTAATCTCAGCTCACACCCCAAGCGAAGCTGTAGCTAGGATATCAAAAAGAACTATTACTTCTCACTCAAAAAAAAATCAATAACAAACGGAACGATGTATATTATTCATGTGCTGAGTAGTTGCTTCCAACATTTCTTCTCGTTGAAGCACCTTTCGGAAACTGGTACATTAAAGAAAAATGGTTCATAAGTAGTTGACATATACCTCCAAGTTAAAAATGGCGATGTCTCTATCAGTCAAGAAAAAGGTTTTTATTATACAGTTTTTAACAATAATTACAGGTATTTTTTTAATAAGATAGCGCTTCTATGTTATTAGATTATTATACTTCCTTAATATACTTATATACTAGTATAACGCGGCTTCGCCTGCGTGGTATCTTAGTAAAAAGTAGCCTGTGTTATTCCAGACTAACCTATCTCTGTACCAAAATTTATTCAGATCCATTTAGTACTTCTTGCGTGTAAGAGTAACGCGGAGGGAGGACTGAGGCGTTTCTTTCGCCGTTTTGTCTCCTCTTTAATATGGTACCTTTCCGAAACGGTGGTGGATACCCAATTTTTGAGGGTCATAAGTGTTACACACACAACCTTTCACATTTATTATATCAGTACGATTAGGTTCTCTCCTGATAGGTTTGATAAAACTTTGATGCGATGATAGTTTTCTAACTTAAATTTATATATTTTGTTCTACAGACTTAACTAAAAATCGGCGAATGCAAGACATAAAAAGATACACACTTAAAATCTCCGCGTAGTCGATTAACGCTCAAACACGAAATAAAACGCATTTCTAGAATACATTAAGCTAATTGCCATCGAAACAAAAGCTCGGCTAAGTCGCACCTTTCAACCCGCCAGTTCCTTAAAAGCCCGGGAATATATTTTAAAAGCTCCAGGGACTTAATTGATGGGCAAAGATGGAAGATAGGCATCATACAATGAGTTGGCTATTTTTAATGAATATTCATTGAAATAGTCGTTAGGTTTTTTTTTTCATTAATTGTAAAGTGCTAACGTCTTTTTAGATCGCGTGAGCGGTAATGCCTTGGATTTTTTTTTTGCGTTCGTTAGCTGATAAGTGCCAGTTCTATTTGTGGGCAAAAACCTTATCTACGAAACAGAGTGATATATCGTATGCCGTCTTGTTATTAACTGATGCACACACACAATTGACGTTTTAATACACAATTCCGTAATTGCGATATAATTTATATTAATTTTAATACACGTAATTCAGCGGTAGATAAGGTTATCTATTTGAGTTTCTCCTATCTGATCTGTAGTTTTAATTGCATAAGTTGTAGTTTTTTGTTGCAATTTTGTTTTGCATCGACAATGTGCAGTGGTTATTATGGAGTAATTGAACGGTGTTCCCACCGTCGCTATGAGGGAAGCAGTGTGTGAAATGAGTCTGCTAGGCAGTGTACTGTGTACCTAACTACTCACACACAGATACTCATATACACACACAAATACACTTCCTCTAAAATGAACGCTTAATTAATAATCGTAAGATATACCATACTATATATACTGGTATACCGTAACCCATACGCCCGCTCTAGGATTCTGTGTCACGGGTGGCAACACAAACAAGAAACAACAATCCCAAGAACAAACAATCATCTGTCGTGCTAGAGATCGCTTTGTAGGCAAGATTTTAGGGCATACTGCAATATACGCTACAAGGTTATAAGTACATAGTAGAGGAAAGAATAAATATTTATTTAGTCCAAGTATCTCTTGAAGAATGGTTAATTAAATACAAAATACAATATACAATGTTGCAGTAGCAGATGTACTAGATAGACTAAAAGGGGTCGCACTCAGAATATGGCGTGGTCATATTATGCTGATTTTCTGTGCGCCCGGCAGTCGCGTGTAAGCCCGCGAGCGGCGTGACGTGCTATGAAAGTAAAGTTATGCATACTGCAATCTCAAGTTTAAGTACAACACCCTTACTATATATATACTATAATTAACCCACACATAGAAAAACACAAACACATATCAGCATAACAGCATCAAGTCTAACCTGAAATTTCCCAATATTCCAGTACGACGAGAGCCTCCACGGCGGGGGCTACATGGAGGGCGGCGCGATGTACCACGAGCACCGGCTGACGCACCCCCACCTCCCCCCCGTGCACTACCCTGCCCCCGCGGCGCCCGCGCACGCGCTGCCAGGCGAGCCGCTCGTGCACAAGCGAGACAAAGACGCGATCTATGGGTGAGTGGAGGGGTAACGTGTGAATTCTACTTTAGGTGTCTTGCACCCTTTAAAAACCGGTTCGAACTAGACATAACCGGTGTGAACTAGATAGAAGCGGTCTGGACTAGACCCAGCCGGTTTGAGCTAGATAGAACCGGTGTTAACTAGATATAACCGGTTTAGAAGCGCTTTTTTGCTACGTTTTCGTGGATTGCGCTGTTCTAGTTAGCTTAGCAATAGTAGATATTGACTACGTGCATATATGTTGTATGCTT
>DWKC01001123.1:0-10674 GCA_018249195.1 Racta chiria
CCTTTTTACCCGAACATAGACTCAAGAGAAGTGACCCCTGGGGAGAGTGGGGACCCCGCTGTTGAGCGGGGAATTTCCTATCGTTTACACGTAAAGCTTGATAGTGTCGTAGTCAGCTGCCACCCAGATGGTCGGGTGACTAATCTGACAGCGGGACAAACAGACAAAGAAGTAAGGTATTATTTATTATTATTTATTACATCGTTATACAAGTAACCATATGAACCGCTGCCGAAGTAAGAATGAATCAAACTCCATAGGCGACTGGGCTATCGTTTTTGCCTGGGCTGAGAGCATGCGAAACTTAAATCTATGAAATAAATAAAGTGTCTGTTTGTAGTATTAAAATTACCGCCTTTTGCTTAAGTATGTGTATACGGTACATAGACCAAAAACACATTTTTAACAATTTTTTTCTGTCTGTTTGTTCCAGCTCATCTCTGGAACAGCTCGACCGATTTTGATGGGGCTTTCACTGGCAGATAGCTGATGTAATTAGGAGTCACTTAGGCTTTATTTTAGATTCACATGCGATGAAGTCGCGGGCCTAGCCATTTTTTTTAAACTGCGAAGCTGCGAAACTGCTAAGCGACATCTTTTGAAAATGACGAATGTTCCAGAAGTTTATAAGTTTTAGCTATTAGTTTCCTAAATTGTCTGAATGAAACCACTTTTTAGAGCATACACCCGCTTACTATTTACTTCAGGGATCTGATAAACCATAAGTGCTTAAATTATATGTAATTTTTCATACTAGGTTGCATGATAAGGTGATATGAAGAATAAAGAGCGAAATCCTCCATTTATGTTGTAATTTATATCCTAAAATTTAAAAACCTAATTGGTTAATACTGTATATAGTTTCGTTCGTGAATATTCTGCATAAAAAATATTATAGTATATTTTGTAGACAAAAAAGAATACGGCTACTTTTTCTATACTAGAAAAAGACAAACATCTATACAGACCAACCCTGTTGGGGTGTACCGCTTCAGGATGGGTGACAGAAGAAGAATGGGAAGGAGGAAGACTGAAGGACGGGGAGAAAAAGAGGAGAACTGGCTCTCAAACTCTCAGCCAGAACACGATGAATCAATTGGCTACTGACGCAAGCAGGACGGTGGTCGCCAGTCAGACGGGTTTCACAAAATGATCCTTTCGTGAAGCCCTACCACCAAACAGCTGACTTCTGGCGCCTCTAACGACACCTTGGTCTGCCATGGGATTGGGTTTAGTATTCTATGCCGCCTCAATACGACAACGTGACCCTTGAAGCACGAAAGTTGCATAACTCGGTTGACTATTTAGGATCGACGCACACCACCGGGCTATAAACGCTATATGAAAGCATATAACAATTGTAATCGGCATCAACTCCTTGTTAATCATTTATAAATTCAGTTTCAGATAATCTCGGGTGTATTTTACATCTCAACGTACGAAGGTGTTAGACATGAATTAGGAAAATACGAAATAAATCCCCGATTGAAGGTGAGCTATTTTGAAACAATTAAACCCACACACACATAAATTGCCGCACTTAGGTGTCGCTATCGCGGTCGTCAAAGACATCAATGATCATCGATCGATTTTTGAATTTACTCTTTTTATGTTGTGAAAAGTTAATTAAAATATAATTAAATAAATATCTTTGGACAACTCACACACGGCCATCTGAACCCAAACTAAGCATTACTTGTACTATGGTGATCACACAAGTGACAAACATACATGTATATTTTTAAATACATACTTTAATAGATATTTTTACACCCAGACACACATAAGAAACATTTATTCATCACAGAAAAGTTAATCCTGAGTGGGAATCGAATCCACGACCTCCGGCTTAGCAGTCAGGTCATACTAACCACTAGACCAACAGGCCAGTCGAATATATCTTTTTAATTGTTTCCAGTCGTTCATAGGCGGCGGCTGCGCATCGATTGTGGGCCAGACTGTGATAGTGCCTTTCGACGTGCTCAGCCAACACCTCATGGTGCTGGGGCTCGCGAGGACCACCCCGCTCGGCAGCAAAAACCCTGTCAGTAGATCGAATTAAAGCTTTCTTGTTTTATAAGTAACTAGCTGTGCCGGCGACTCCGTTCGACAGAATTCTTTCAATTGTCGTATCTTTCTGTCACGGCAATACTTGAAATTCATTGGAATGACAGTGGCGCCATCTATCGAAAATTGGTTGCACCAACTCGGAAACCTTTGTGGGCTCATGCGTCACCACTTACCATCAAGTGGGATTGTAGTCAAGCATTAACTTATAACATGTAAAAAAAAAGCACAACAACTTTGCTAAAGATCAGCACATGATCAAATGCATAGTTTACGACTCTATAAGGACATACAGACAAACATTAATTTTTATATGTATAGACTAGCTGATTCGGCAGACGTTGTGCAAATTAAATATCATATTTATACCTGCCTACCAAAGAGTTGGGACGGGGGAAAAATAGTTGACCTAATGTTTGCATATATGTACGGCTTCGTACTTTCATTTGGTATAGAGTTTGTCTAATAAGAAAAACCAGTGAAATGTTAAAAAAAATTGTTAATTAATCATATCCTGGACTGAATTTTTTAGAAAACCCATTAGCAATGTATTTAGTGACATATTTAATTAGATGTAAATTACTTTTCATTTATTAATCAGCTTGGTGAAGGTCGTTGTATCTTAAGACTATTATATATATGATAAATTTATCTGCAGGGAAGTATCACCAAAATCTACTAGTGTATTGTTAAACAAGGTGGCGTTGTACAGTTGAGCGAAGCAGTGTTATAGAGTTGGGTAAAATATAAAATTAAAAAGAATAAGCAGTTGCGGGAGCCCCGGCAGATGTCAAACATCTATAATAATATTAAAATTTATTATTAAGAATATGAAGTGAAATATCATTTTTTTTGTTTTTGTCACTTGGTCGTCACTTTCACTCATATTACAATTCAATATTACTGTAACTGATTAGAAATCTTAAACCACTTTAAAGACAAACTAAGTTAATCCAATTTTTAATTGTCACTTGTCATGTATCATAGCCTCCCACGGTGTGGTTTTACCGGTAAGGCGCGTCTATACGTGATTTACCTTTACAAAAAAGTACAGTAACAATATTAGGCCAAAAAACCGTTCTAAAATTCAACTTGGAGTTCAAAAATTAAGTTGGAAGTCGGTAAAATACAGAAATATTACTAATACTGTCGTTGCACGGACAATCAGTGTCTGATTATCGGACTTTCCAGCGCTTTGTAAAGATGCCTTTTCCTCCAGAAAATAAATCCGCTAGGCCTGGACCTGGAGAAGCGGGTGTCGAAGACGGCGCTGGCGCGTGAGGTGGCGCTGCGCGTGTACCGGCTGCACGGAGCGCGCGGCTACTACCGCGGGTACGGCGCCTCGCTCGCTGCGTACGTGCCCAACTCCGCGCTCTGGTGGGCGCTCTACACAGCATATCAGGGTATGTCGTGCCAGGAGGTCGAAGGCGAGCCAACGTTCTAATAAGGAGGGAGGTTGAGGGCGAACCAGCCTTCTCATGAGGGGGTTCGATTAAAATAGTTGCTTTATTCACCCATGTTATGTTCTGTCAAAGTTACATAGACTGTCACTTGTGTTCATATGTGAGATTGGATAATTTTGATCAAGCCATCCCATAGCATTATTATTTATGTTATTATCACTAGCTGTGCACGCGACAAAGGCATAGACAAACAGACAAAAAATTAAATAGTTTTTTGTTTCCTATTCTTATAGTACATAACCTCGGTATAAGTTTCTTCCATGTACAGACAGCGATCAGTTATTATCGAAGTCTACAGAATTTTGAAATTGTATTTAGATTTGTGCAGTTGTTGTGAACGAATTACATTTTTTAACAGATATTCTATAACCAACTTCTTGGCGGAAACTGTATTGTTTGTGATATATATTCTGGCAACCTAACATATTAATATAAATGTGTTTTGCAGACGAGCTCCTCAAAATCAGTCCGTCGTGGGTGTCGCATCTGTTAATCCAGTGTGTGGCGGGCACGCTCGGAGGCTTCACAACCACCATACTGACCAACCCATTGGATATAGTTCGTGCCAGGCTACAGGTAATCTTTAATAGGGCCTCTTAGTTACCCAGCCCTGCCTGGGTCAATTCCTGGACGGGAAGGCACTTATGTGATAGATAAATGTTTGTCCTCGGGTCATAGGTGTTAATTGTGTAAAACGTTTTGACCATGCTTACCATGACACATCATCAAACCCTAGCGTACTAAATGCGTGTAAGGGTTTAAGTTTCTTCTTAAATAATAAGTAAATATTTTTTTGCTGCCTGAATTACGTCATAAGTTCAAACTCATGGTAACATTTGCTTTTGAGATACACAATCATCAATAAGTTACTAGACTAGTTGACAAACGCATGGATCTCTCATATCGAGGAGTCCTAAAGCATGTGGAGTATGTTGTTCCAGTGCGGATTAGTAGAGGTGTGGTTGACCATCAAAAGTATCGGAAGTTTGATGCCGCCCGAAACGATTGCTATATAACGATAACAACCGGGAACGATTACTTTACGCGCCCTACAAATCTAATAAGCCCAAACATACATTATAATCTTACCCTTTACATCCCCAGGTCGAAGGAGTGGGTTCAATGCGTGAGGTGTTTAAAGAGCTGTGGCGTGAGGAAGGTTTAGTAGGGTTATACCGCAAAGGACTCACGGCGCGGCTTGCGCAGTCCGCTTGCTTCTCGTTCTGCATCATCTTGGGATACGAGAGCATCAAGCGCGTGGCGGTCAGTGATGAATACCGCCCGCGCGTGCGCTGGTGATCAATACACGGTCTCACGTACAAACGATTTTTATTTATCCCACCGCTGCCACCAAACATTTTTATGATAAAAAAGTCTCGAATGAATATGAAGTAGCTCGCTTGATCAAGTTTCAACAATTCTGAGAACGGGGCTAACATTGATCATAGAACAATATAAATCATATTGTTGTATGATAATTTTATTATTAATGACAAAAAAGTCTCATCTTTCATTACTATTCAAATAAATTTGAGATTATTAACACTCTTACTTTGACTGCCTAATGAGATAACTATATGTATACATTGGGAGGCATAAAATACATAAACTAGACCATGCTGGCTATGATGTTATTAAGAGTCAAGAGAAGTCGGCTAAAGGTAAAAGTTTCGCATAAAGATAGTATTATTATTTATTGAAATTACTGGTATTACCTATCCGTGTGCCCTCTTTCTTACTACCAAATTTGCATGAAAGCTGGTTCTTGGCCCATCGAAAACGCGATGTTTGACATCGGTCATCGCCTTTAGATGATGTGCACGAGCGACGGTGACTATTGACCATTAGGTAGCCTGCTTATTTGTCGGCTACTTCCATAAATATGTAATAATAACAATACTCTTTATTGTACA
The DNA here is from genome assembly GCA_018249195.1 of Racta chiria. NCBI lineage: Eukaryota > Metazoa > Arthropoda > Insecta > Lepidoptera > Hesperiidae > Racta > Racta chiria. The sequence goes on from DWKC01001123.1 coordinate 5,444, forward strand.
CACCAATGAAGAAAGACTATTATCGCTAAGCAGCGATTTCTTAACAACCTAAGGCTTCAGAGTTAAATATAGAAGAAAAATTATAAGGTGGTAACTTAACATAAGACAGGATTTATAATATCTCAAGAGCATAGAGGAAGAGCAAACGAAGGAAGTATTAAGACTGAAGTTAACTAATTTTAAATACGATACACATTATACAAGCAATGAATAAGTAAAAAGAACATGGTAACGACATATGTGATTTCTACCCATTAATGACCCCTTACTCAGCATGAGCACGGGCTTCACAGTAGATGACTATTGTAAACCTACCTAGGGTCTAACACGCTGCTCCAACCTCGATTTATAGAGGAAGGTAGGGGGGTGTTCTTATCTGTCAAATAAAGTATAATTCAAGAAATCTTGCACATGAAAAAAGGGTACTATTGAGTGGAGTATGCTCTAGGCCTCCATAGTGAGCCCACGAATGGGTTGAAGCCCAAATATGTTTAATGAAGCGAAGCGAGGACGGGTTGTTTGTATAGTTTAAAAGACACATAGTTTACGACGAATGTTAATATATAACAGAGCAAATAATATACAATAAATACTATGTAGTTACGAGTGTATTTGAATGTAGAATCAAATTCCAACCAGCTTCCGTCAGATATACAGTTGAGTCATCAACAGTACTTACGATAATAGTGTTATATTAACGTAACATTGTACGGACGTAAACGTTTATATTATATTGTCGATTCATAAAACGTTATTGAAACCCGTAATCAATCGGTTTTAACCATTTCCTTGTTGGTGCGATAATAACCACCTATGGCCTTGTGGGTATCACTGCGTGCTGAGCAATCAAGGGGTATCGGATTTGATTCCCGAGTATGTTAATCTATTATTATATGTAGTTAATATTATAATTCAAGCATTAACTTAAATGTACAAAAAGAAAGTGTGCGTGTCGTAATCTCCTAATCTCTCATTCGAGTTCATTCAACTTAAGATATAAATACGAGTGTATTAGCGTGAATGGTCTGAAGATCACACAACTAAAGGTACAGTACCACACAAGTAAAACTACTACTCCATCTATATGTATGTATATATGTTTATATATACATGTATTAACGCATTATTTTTCTAAAAGTATTTCAATTTATTATCGGCGTTCGCCTCGCCCGATCACACTTTTCGTAAGACTCGTCACGCATTCACTAGTTTACTCCCCAAGAGCGCGCGTAAAGTTTTACTTCAGAATAACACTAAAAACCAAGCGTTCAGTCTATGAAAGCATTGTATTGTTAATGGATGTAGCACGTATATAAACTTTCAGACAAATCGAACCATACAAAATATGTTACATTTAATTTGTAAGATTCTCTTACATGGTTACAAGTGAAGTTAATAAACGTTTAAAAAATACGCTCGATAGTTGAACTACTTCCTTGACGACATTACATCACAATCCACGTAACGCGGTTATCAATTAACTAAATATTTCGATCCGCCAGATTACAGCGCGACCCCGTATCACATGAGGTGATATTTTAATGGTAAGCAAACTAAATTATCTCATTCGATACACTATAAAAACACACTATAAATATATCAGTAATCGTGTTCCAATCGCAGACAATTGCGAAAAAAGTTTTAAAATTTTTGGGGTCAAAGTACCGATTAATCATGGTGTCGCTTTCTGAAATATGCGTGTTCATCTAGTTTTAAAAAATAACGCATATTTAATTAAGGCTATTTAGAACATTCGATTGTATTGAGTAGGTAGGTACGTATTGGTTTAATGTTTGTGCTAAACCTATTTTAATAATATTTGATTTTTTGAATTCATCTCGGCCCCGATTAACAGAATCAGTATTAAAATATTTGACTACAATAAAAGTCGAAAGCCTGATTTGGAACACTGAGAGATCAACGAAACTATTCTAAAGATTGAAATGCTTCACTAGAAAAATATTTTTTAATATGTTGAGTATTTACTAAATATAACATTAATTTGAAGATCTGTTTAAACATGACGTAGTGACATGTTAAGAATGATCGCAGAACAACGTCTGCCGTGTCAGCCAGTTCAATATGTAATGAAAAGAAACATGAAATAAAATTCAAAATTGTATATTCTGTTGTAATTGCACCGCACAAAATACACATAGCCATCGGTGGCCAAGTAACTACAGTCATATCAGGCACAGTTTGACATAAACTTAAAAATGAAACAAGCAATTGAACACAGTCCACGAGAAGCGATATCATTGCATCAATTGCCTATCAGACTTTTGCGATTTAACACCATTGTTGCCGCCATCTTTATTTTAAATAAACTGCTGTACGTAAAGTGAAAGCAAAATTATTGATTTTACATAACTATAATATTACCCATTAGGCTAGAGGGTAGGTACCACTTTAAAAAATATGAAGTTTGAATTTAACTTGATCAAATCACAAACTGTCACATAATTCCTAGGAGAGCTAAAACGCTAAATAACTAGCTTTAGACATCACACTCTTTTGCTAAATTCCGCTATCGTCACCTTTAGGTTTCTCAGTAGTTTAGTTAAAAATTATGACAAGGAAATATTTTTAAGGCTGTCTGGTGTTACAATTATTTTCAGCACATTGTTATTACACTCGAACGTTCGTCGCACCTTTACTACAGTAGAATGCCGATTATCCGAACATCCGATTATCCGGATTTATTCGTCTAAGCTCTATTGCCATTATTAAAATAATTTGAAAAAGAATTCATAAATATTTATTTCATCATAGAAACATCGAGCTCACGTAATGAAAGTCAAAATATTGCATGAAATATAAGTCGGAATTATTACAATTTGATTATTATGCTATACGGTACCTTTACCTTATCAATAACAAGTTATTTCCAATCAGATTTTTTAATTACATGTAATAAGTGATTCATTATCGATATAGCTAGTTCTTTATATAAACTTATTATCTCAAAGACGCATGTAAAACCTGTTTCATAAAATATAATTTAAACGGTGTTTGATTTGACTTGGATTTTACAGAAAAGCCGTGTTTTAACTGATCCGGATAACCGAGATTCTACAGTATTAACTGTTCAGCGTAGGCGTCGGACGAACTTTTTGAAATTCACTGGACGCATAGGAAGAAACAACTCACAATCCATCAAGCACAGCCATCACAATATTTTACAAAAACCAACAATATTTTATTTTTTACATTCAAAAGCCTATGAAGTTTTGAATTAAACGTAAAAATAGGAAAAAATGAATTATACCTTCAAATTCCGTCAAAAATGGCGTCTCCGCAGCTTGCATTCAATAATTCGTCTGTAATTAAACAACTAAAACGCACTATTCAGTAACATATTTTACACTACACTGTGCCTGGAAGGAAGGGTTCCTATACAATACTCATCTCTCATCTGTTTGTACAATACATTTCAAACATCACAATCGTACCTACAAAGTATATTTCGATTCAATCTATAATCTATTTTACATTTAATTTCGAATTTGAATTACGGAAAAAATTACTGATGACGGTAACTAATCAAAATTAAGATTTTTTTAGTTTAAGAGGACCAGAGACAACCCAAGCCGTATACCCAAAGCGGAATTATGATGGGATAAGATTTAGCGCCAATTTATACACACCATTGAACTCCAATTTGTTTTTTAAATCGCGTAACTGTAACTTACAAACAATTTTTACTTTAAAATTAGTCACGCATTAGCCATCACCAAAGCATATCGCAGTAAAATTAGAAAATAATTATGATATTAATTAACCAATTAATTTCAACTATAGCCTCTTGTCGTTCGAGAAATTAAAAATCGTAACCGTTTGATCCAGCAACACTACATATAAAGCCGGTTACTTAATTAGTTCGTCTTCTAGTTTAATATAACAGTTATGTCAGTTCGTCAATATTTTTCTTTATGGTGTTGCCATTGTTCATATAAAATAGAGATCAACAGTAAATGGTAGACTAAAGTATTATTTTTACGTTTAGTTTATGGCTAACACGACACATGCCGAAATCGGCAAATTTACACAATACGTAATAAAGATTCCAAATATTATTTCGTGTTTTGTCGTAAGAAAGTTCGCCGAAAGTTTCGTCAAAAACATCTTTATATTGCCTAGTATATTATAAGCAAAATAATTAATTATCTTAGCGGATAATTATCTGTGGCTAAGTCCCCAGGACAAGCATCGCCTTCTTCGACCACATTTCGCCTTGACAATAGTCTCAATTAAAACATATCTTTTTAAAAGCACATTCATCGGCCAGTATTTGAGTCACCTAGCTTTCTTAAAATACAACACTAGCCTATCAATCACTGGTTCGAGTACTTCTAGTACTAGGGCTATAATATTATACAATTCGAATTATATAATTATTAAATAATTGTCTATGTGAGTATGTATTACAGTAATGTACATGAGGAAAACTGTTTTTGCCAAAGGTGCCAAAAATAGGCCAAATATGTTTTCGAGCTAGCGATAAAGTACAAAAAAGCACGCCCTATTAAATACATCTTAGACCAAATAACTCTTTTCTTTACTTCTGCAAACACAGAATAGAATTTGTCTATTACTACAACATAAATAATGCTTTTCAATGGGTACAGTAGAGGTACGGTATTACAGTTTTATTCACGCCGGACTAATACTACGTAACAATAAATCTTTCTACTCTAAGATAATGTAACACGCCGCGGTTTTAATACGTCATTAGAGTTGTACTCTAATCACACACAAGCACATAGACGCTCTCTATCCACGTGAGCAAACTCAATTTCAGCGATGAAAATACGATAACTCTGACCGCGGCCATATCAAACTCGCCAGTATGTTTTGGCGGAGCGATTATTACCTACTAACGCCATTTTGGAAGAAAACATTTTAAACATTTTAGAAAATGTAAGTATTTCTACTATCCGTTGCGATATGTCACGCGTTTTCAAAATTACCGCCGAATCAAATCTTATATCGTATAGCGGTAATAAACTTTTGATACAATATAGTTTTCCTTTGGAACATTTAAGGGTAAGCAAAATATTAACGAAGATGAAATGACAAATTCAACATATATATATATTTTTAACAATATGATTAAGATACTATGTATAGATAATAAATATATGTTATATACGACAATTAATTGATCGTTAATCACGCCAGAAATCGAGAACTTCTGGACCGATTTGAACAATTCTATTTTTGGTGTGGGG
>DWKC01001124.1:0-10668 GCA_018249195.1 Racta chiria
ACATATATATATTTATATATAGTTTTAAATACCATAAATAAATATACAAAGTGAAGTCTGTGTGGAAATTCACTGGTTATTTCCTCCTAAACTATTATTCAGAGATTTTTTTACTTGCGATCAGATAATAATATGATCGAAAACCAAAAAAGATCCAGGGAACGCAACCGCACGATGCCTATGCAAGGTCATTGGCGTATATCTACCCCTGTTAATTTTAAATACACTAACGATAAACTGATTGAGGCCAATTTCTAAATCTTCGAGCACAGGTGTAGAGCGGCTACTCTATTGAAGCTGGCTGCTTCAGTATTCAACAGGATACATTTTGATGAGTATGCAGAAACACGAATTGATTCCTCCGTTCCCTTTCTCAGCACCCAACGACTCACGGTTGGTTTCCCTTCATCGTAGACTTACCGTCTGTACGAACAACGCGATTCATTTCTATCCAGCGAAGGATGGAACATATTGTCTGAGTCGGTGTCCCCGTTCTCAAAATCGATTAATGTGTATGTCAAATAATCGAGTAATGTGTTAATTATGAACATATTAACGACAAAGTCGCTTGTAAATAATACAAATCCGTAGCCGGTTCCACTCAAGTTGGTTCATAAATAGTAAATTTTGTTTAGAACTTAGTTAAGTATTAATTAAAAATATTTGCTGAGGAGTGTCTGTCGCAGTTTCTTTACCTCTTTACTTATATCACCTTTCCGAAACGGTGGTAAATTCCAAATGTTTGACGATTCCAATACATACATGTCTGATCTTTTTCAAGGTAAACAGACAAAATTATTGCGCTTCAGGTGCGATCTAATATGGCCATGACATTTAAGTATTATTCGTTAAGGGCTTCTTTCATTTATTAGACACTATTACTGGTACTTTTACCAGTAATACGTTATGAGTAAAATATCATTTTAAAGCTTAAAATTTTGCAAACGGAACCTTAAAACAAAAAAATTACCATCCAGAGTCGTAATATTTTTTTTTATAAGTCCGATCGTTATCTCACGTCAGTGGTAGATGAGAAAAAAAACCCCGACTCTATCAGTTTTTAAATTTTCATTATTTATTTGTATTACTTTCTTGTCGCGGTAAATATGTATACTCTGACCAAGTTACGGCTTTCTAATATTAATACTTTCAGGCACCACATGAGTAGGTATTTCGTATTCTGGTTTGTGGTACATCTCCCCCTCCAAAAGACAAAACATTTGCCGGTCGACAGTAGGCACGGTTAAGAATAGGCAGTAATATTATGGTCCTGAGCTACACTACGGAAATTTGTCGATTTTACTAGGCGGGAAATTTAAATACAACATTTTCTCTCGAATCTTTCCTTTTCTTTCAAAAATGTAGTGTGACGTAACCACCCGGTGGTACAAGCCGCTGCGTCAGCTAATACTCCGTGTTGCACAAGTGGTACACGCCGTCGTGAACGTAATATGGGTCTCGGAGCTAGGCTGTAGAACAAATATGGAAAAACTGTTTCCGAATTTACTACGGATCCTTATAGAACTAAAAAATACCTTTTTATTGAATTTAATATCCTTTAGAAAATCAACCTTTGTCTATGCCACTCGTAGACGTGACATAATGTAAAAAAAATGCAAAGCGCCTGTTGAAAAATGCACGAACTTGACGCATGACACATATAATGCAGATGTACATTTTATTCAGGCACTTTGGAAAACTCATTTAAAGCGTCTGCTACACTTTAGGAATCAGAGTTACTACAAGCCGAGCAAGGCTCAGGCGACCAGGCACTTAATAGATTAATTACAACTGTCTTAACAACAAATAATGGAAGTAAACTAAAGTTAAAAAAACTTATACAAGAAATAACTTTGACGTTAAGTTCTGCCTGGAATCACTAATAAATGAGGAACCATGGTGTATAGAGATTAAGGGGAGTATATCTGGGTATAAAAAGGGTGGCGCTACAATAGCTTTACTAACAATTTATATTTTTTATTTTTCAATTTACGCAAACTCGATCAACTATTTACGGCACAAATTTGGGATTTATCTGATATATTTTATCACAATACACATAATTAAATTGGTTGCGATAACATAATTGCAACTATGCAAGCGCCATTTTGGACGATTTTTGAATTGATACGTAGCTGGACACTTTTCAACTTTTCCTCGTTATTTATACACTCCATGGAACGGTTGTCATCTTCACTTGGAAATTGACATCCTTAATCCTAAACTATATTTTCATAAGTCCGTGAATCAGCATTAAGCAAAGAGCGCTCTTTTACACACTCATCCAAGTCGTCCAATTCACAAAGCATACTGAAGCATAACTTTTTTTAAATTCATTCCTGCCTTGTGATTGGTCCATAAAGCATTAGTCACTCAAGTCTTTATCAAATGTCAAAAACAGGGAAGCAATCTTCTCTATAAAGAAACTACCGCTCTATTCTGAAATAAGCGATAACGTAAAGTTTATGTTACGTAAAATATTTTGAAAGCTACTCTAGGTATACGTGGATGCAAATTACAGATCAATGCATACAATAACTGCCTATTTTGACGAATACTATGCAATTAAGCGATAGTACCTTCCATCTTAGCATTAGTGAAAGATAAAATAAAGTAATACTTGTATTGCTTATGAATTGGATGGTTTGAATCACAAGCGCACAGCAAAAGAGAAATACTTGCATAGGATTGAAACACGGGTTATAAATTGATATAGACGATCTAAGATATTAAGAATGGGATTCAATAAGACTCGTGAGCTAGGTGAGTGTAATGTTGAATTCGAGGGTAAATGCTTTTTAAAGTTTTATTTGTAGGTTATTTAGTATCAATAATTACTGATGTGTGATATTGATCATTGTTTTTATATTGTTTTGTGTATGGCAAACTCAAAATCTTCAAGATTATCGGTTATCGGTGATGTTGAAATGTGAGGTAACTATTTTGGTTTTAAATTAAGCGTGATTGTATATTTTGTTCTTAAGGTCAATCATTATTATTGATATAAAGCAAAAAATGCTTGGACACGTATCACTAGAAACGTATCATGCTGAGCTGTGAAGCCGAGCTTAGGAAAATGGGAAGGATGGATAATGTTACCAGTTGTAAAAATTAAAAAACGCATTCATTGAATTCGTATTGACTTGGGCTTAATTATGTGCACAATTTTGTTTGACTATATTTCGAATTGTATTGAGTTGGATTCATCGCTCTGATTATAGTTTATCGATAAATTAATACATTCCTTTGTCTAAAGAATATCGACATCATTCTCGTATTTCGTCATTGGTTGTAAGGAGGTCGAGATGTTTTGATGTGACAAGGTTCTAACTCCCAGTTTGACATTTTAATGTAGGTAGGTAATATACAAAATGATCATAAAAATTTAATCCAAGTAAAAAGTCCCGGTGATTACCTATATAATTTGTGACAATAAAGATTCTATCTTTAATAACAGTAACCAAGGTAATGATATTATTGTGTTAACACACATTACTTAACATTACTCGTGTTAATTTTAGAGAAGCGTCTTAAATAGACGTATCAGGTATGATAGAGCGAAGCATTGTTTCCAAAGTAAAACTCGATTTATCCTTGAGTTTTTTACAAGCTTGTCGAGCTAGTCATAGCAAGGAACCCACTCTGGATTTTTAATTGGCTTTAGGATAAATTTCTCTGTTATATATACCTTTTCTGATAAGTACGTAATAAAAAAATATGCTTATTTTTGTAGGTATATTGTTTTATTAAATTATTGCAAGTTTACTAAACGTGTTAGGGGCTGAAGATTATAAAAATAACAATAGACCACTTCAAACATTTAATTCAGTATTCATTCATTTATCTCTGATTTACCTACATTATTTTGTTTTGACATCACTGGATTATTTTTTCTAAGCATACCTCTTTACCAACTCATTTTATGCCAGTTATTTAAATCAATATTATAAAAAATCAGTGTGACATACCTACCATACAAACAGAATTACAATAATTATTGTAGGTATTATTTATTATTAATTATTATTGTACAATAAATAGTTTGCATCTATCTCCTGTTATTGTATGGCACAGTTTTTTGGTATTGGTAAGTCTTTAGATTGTAAAATACCTATTGATGTTAATCTATTGATGAGCTTGTAGTTCAGTTCTCTCCTATGAAGTCTTAGCTTTGATTCTTACCTTCAGCAATCAAATAAACATAATAGTGACAAGTATAAATTAGGTGAAATATTGTGAAAGTGTGTGTGAGGTACATTATATCTGTTATGTATAATATGTACAGGTATATTTTTATAATAAATTATTTATGTAACGTAGAACCCTACATATATTATTATTGTTTGATATATTGAAATCTTAAATAAGTATAATCTTATACATATGGATGTTTGTTCAAAAGTATATTTTGATATCACAGTTAAGTCTGAATTACTTTCGCTGCCAGCCTTGCCTTTGCAAGAGTTGTTTAAAAAATTGGGAGTCCTGTGTCAATATACACCTAAATATGCTTAATTGAATAAATGATAATGGTTCCCCTGATGGAAGTGATCACTGTTGACCAGGACACCAGCAACACCCAGGTAGGGTTGTCACTAATGCGTTGCCGAGCAAGAAGGTAAATGACCTGTGTGCCCGGGAAAGACAAAAAAAACAGAAAGTAGTATATCTTTGAAGCAATTGTGGTCAATAGTGAGACTAATAGGCCCCATAAACACCAATACCACTTCAAAACAGATGACAAATAGATCTAATTAGAGCAGTAACATTATACTAATCAGTAAAGTCATCTGTAATGACTTCTACAAAGAATGTTACATATTACATATCGGGATCTTGATCTGTTTACATCTACACCTGCTGTATTTCATAGAACGGCCAGTAGATATGTACAATATACAATTCAAAAACGTAGGTATTAAGTAAATTAATTGGATAGCAATTTGTAATGTCTATTGAGTGATGTTGTTAAATAAAATAAAATAAATAAAAAATATTTACAAAGTGCAGATGTGTTTGACACATTAATATTATTTGTACAAGGATGCGCATTGAATGCATTAATTTTTACAGTTATATTCTGATGTGTTGGTATGACTCATTGGGGTCAATAACGGACCCCATTAACACCAACAACATACTACTTTGGAGTGACAGAATGGGAAGAAAGATGACTTATTATATTGTAGGAATATTTTTTTTATTATTTCTCTATTTTAGGATGTCCAAATCAAGTAGCACCAGTCGCCACAGTTCTCCACGGGCTATGCCAGTGGAGACCATCATAACCAGGTTCAAGTCAGCACAACAGAAACGGCAGCTTCGGGAAATGGACCGAAGCATGACCAAAGTTACTGAGTTACTCAAGAGTCCACTGAAACCCAAAATAAAAAAGAAGGTAACTATATTTTTTATTTACATCTGATAAATTAGGAGATGACCTGGTGTGTCATTATAACCAATGTATTGCAGACAAAGAAATAAGCATTAGTTAGCATAATTTCTAGCTCTTGAAGTCTTGAAGGAGGGTGGCTAGCCAGATAGATAATACATTTTTAGACTAGAGCTGGTAGTAATTATTATTGTAATACATATTGATTACTACAACAACCTTGGATACAGATTAATTATACCGTTACAGGACTACATTAAAAAATACAGATCATTGGTAACACAAACAATAATTCAGATATGCTTTTCAAAATAATTTCAGCCGCTGAATCATAGGAATCCTAACAGTACATAGATACCTGTGTCGCAAGTGGTATGAACATCTGTCACAGATATCTGCCCTGGACTCCTCGCTGGACTTCTCGCTTCGCAGGTTCACTGCCAACCAGGCTACAAGCCATTTCTTTTATTCAATTTCAGGATCATTTAAAAAAAACAGCAGCATTCAAGAGGCTGGGCGGTGTTATATCAAAGGATGTTGAGGTTGGAAAGAGAAAGAGGAGCAGATCAAGGAGCGAGAAAGATGTTAAAGAAGAGTACTGCCCCCTGAAGTTGAAACGGCACATTGTACTAAGCAAGGTTTGTCTAAAACCAAAACACGAGTTAAAAATAATAGCCCAGACGAACAAGAGAAAAAGGACGTTGCCAAAGAAAGGTATATAATTTTTATTTTAAATTTAATATGTTAGTGGTAAGCTCCGCTCATCCGGCGGCTTGTGTTGATTGTAAGTTATCGGGAGAGCTAAGCAACAACGGGTGCGGTCATAAATCATCATCCTAACTTGCGTTCTTGATCGTGAAAAACTTATCGCGAGTACACGTATCATAATTGCAACGTAATTGAAAGGTATGCTGATGGAAACTTTTGTTCAGACTAAATAACCTCGCATCGACAGCGAAATGTTTCTGGCAAAAGATTAGACCAATCGCGTTGCATTATTTTGCCGCTCCGCCTCTGTACCAACCATAACATAGAAGCAACCTAAAGGACAGTTGAACTTGCTTTCGCGTACTAGTTGTTAATTGAATTATTGTGCATCTCAATCACACCTTCCCTTTTCGCACGATGCTGGCTGAAATACATGTATTTTGACCACGCACATCGGTGATTTCGTTTGTTTGAAGACCCCTTAAGTTGAGATTAAGGCAACTCATGTCTTTACAGGTATATTTGCCCAAGACAGTTCAGAGTTGTCGATAGACAGTGACAGTTTATGTGAAGTGAGTCCTAAAGCGAAACAATCCAAGCTCCACCAGGACATGAGTATGGATGAAATGATCCAGCTGATCGAGGACAGTGGGAGCTTGAATGATGAAGATCTTTTGGAAATTCTCACTTGCCCCAGTCCTGTGTGGTGGGAAGACCCACCTGATGGCTATATTGAAGGTAAATATATTATTGAGATTTATTCCAACTAGCGGTGCCCACGACTCCGTTCGCACGCGTAATTTGTAGGGACGGCATTTTTGAAATTGTCATATCTTTTTTAATGTGTATCGATTTTACTGAAAATCCCTAAATGTCAACCCAAGCTTCGCCCAATATATCAGTGAAAACTGCCTCCAAATCGGGACCAGCCGTTTCTGAGATTAGCGCGAGCATAGGCACAGACGAACAGATAAACAGAAATTCGAAAAATGATGTTTTTGAATTTTATTTGTTACTGCAAACCCCCACTATAAGTTTCTTCCACATATCTTCTATGTACAGACCGCGATCATCAATGGATTTATTATAGATGATGGTATAATGATGTGATATGATTTAACGCACTTGGTAACCCGAGCGTTGTTCGGCCATACCACCATCTAGTAATATTACTAAATCCGTTATGTGAGCTCAAGTAATGGTTCACCAATGCATCAACACTTTTCGGGTAAGAAATATAAATTGCGGTGCTACCTTTTTACATGCTGGTATTTCGACCCAGTTGCATCGATCTGATCTATGGTGTCTTTGTGATACTTTTTGACAGGTTGATAGATGACGTTTGACATCTACATTAGTCTATCTCTATTAAGTTTTTGTATTATTTATAATGTTACTATTATAAATTTTAGTTTGTGAGATGTCATTTTGCATTCCAGATGCCTTATTCACCAGACCCCGGTCTACAGCCGAAATGTATCCCAGCATACGATCACAGTTACAAGAAAATTTTCAAGAAAGGCAACGATCTAGTACCCCTAATGTACTCTCGAGAAGAGAAAAAATTATCAGCAAAAGTAAATCTGAAGATAAAAATAATTCTGATGTTACAAAGAAACAGAAATACGAACCAACCATCAATAACAATGACATTAATTTAGATATAGCATTGAGCAAATGTGATGAGAGGTTTATCAAGAAACGTAGCAAATTAGAAAGTTTATTGGGAAATTTAAAAAACAAAACAATTAATTACACAAGCAAAGTAATGAAGCCAGTTGAAGTAACTGACTGTAACCATAAGACTGTAACTAGTGGTAAATTGCCAAATCAAGTTTCTGTTATAAAAAATCTATGCTCAAAAGAAGTTGTAAAAGGTGATAGTAAATCCAAAATTGGTCTAAGTGATGTACAGTTAGAAGATAAGGAAAAACCAGCTCCTGTTCTAGTAGGGACGGATTCAGAAAGCACAGATGACGAGCGGTTGACTGATATATCATTTCAAGATGACGCGTATCTTAATGATCTTGAAAATATGGAGATTCCAATGCAACCGAATATTGAAGTGTTACCGAAAAAGGAAAATGAAGATAAGAGAAGTGAAAAATGTATCTCAAGTCCAGTTATTAAAAACAATGCTCAAATCGTTTCTAAAGTATCAACAGATAATGAGAAGTTAAGTCCGAATTGCGAAAAAAGTACCTTTAATAAATGCAGAGCACTTAATTTTAAAGATGGTACCATTGATCCAACATACAGAAATAAAAAATCATCAATAATAGAAGACTACTTTGAAATGAATCTTATTGAAGAAGACACCACTGTTGTCAAAGACCAACAAAGGAAATGTTCAAAATCTGAATTTAAGTCAGTTAAAAAAAGCAAAAACGATAGTAAACAAAAAGAAAATAATTTGAAAACAAGTGTAATCAAATTCAAAAACTCTGATAATACAAGCATTAATGTTCTTAAGATTGAAAGTGTCGTTCCCAAGAATTTACCACCTTTAAAAAACTCCAGTAGAAGGATGAGTACCACAGGTTGTATGCCTGAAAATCTACCCCCTTTAAGACGTAATCCTGTGGTTATTAATTTAAATTCAGAATCCCCTGAATCTAGCAAAAGTAGCACATCTTACGTAACAACTGATAGTAGTGTGATACAAGACAATATGGACTCAATATCTGATACAAATATTTGTTTTCTGAATGAAGATGATGATGTTTGTGAAGAGAAAAAAATGGATAGTTGTGAATCAGAAGGTGCTGAATGCAAATTTAAAAAGTCTAATAATGGCATTACCAATTTACCTACTATATTACGTTCGAATAAAAGTCCACATAGTCCGAGTCAAACACCCATTATTGAATTTGAAGAAACTAAATGTAATGATAACATTTTTCAAACTAATGAACTGAATTTCACTAAAGGAAGTGATTTATATCGAAATTTCACGCAAATCAATGGCGTAATTGCTAGTGAATTTAATAAATTAGAATTTCAGAGCTTAACAATCACTAAAGTCAATGATAATAATTGTTGTAAAGGAGAAAAAAAAATAGAAGCAGTAAGAAACAAAAAAAGTATAAGCAATTGTGATGCAAAACAAAAAGGAGGAATTGATTTGCCAACATTTGAGCCTACAATATATAAACAGAAAGAATTCAATAATTCGTTAATACATAATGAAATTGGGAAAATAGAAAATGAAAATTCTGAATGTATTACAGTGTATAAAATAGTTTCAGACGATTCAGGCAATGACGAACCGAAAAACGAAGTTTGTACCCCTAAAAGCTTAAAATATAACATCAAGGATTTAAAAGATACAACAGATGATTCCGTACACGATAAGACATCTGACAGTAATCGAGATAAAATGATCTTTTACTTTAAAAAATGTAAAAATTTGTATTGGAAAAACAAAACCCTAGATAAAATCGAAGATAAAAAGCTGTCTGTAAAAGAAAATGAATTGGTTCATAAAACAGATAGTGGAATGGAACATGTGAAACACGAAGATAGCATAGATAATGTGAAAAATATAGAGATAACAAGTACAGGCAGTTCAGATGAGAACAAAGAATTAAAAAATTCTGAAAGCAATAAAATAGAAACCAATAATGCAATTAATCATAATAATAATTTGACAACTGATACGAAAGAACAGAAATGCATAAATATTTCAGATACAAAGAAAATTAGGTATTGCAAGAATTGTTCTTCAATTTTCGATACAACTCAATGCAATTATTGTAATAGAAAAAACAACGCAGATAATAAAAAGCAATGTGCTACAGATTATTTGTCAAAAATCCAGGAATGTTTCATCTGTGACGTTTGTAGATTTAAGGCGTTTAGCAAATATAGCTTAAAACGACATATTATGAGTCATAGTTGTGATAGTAAGCATAGGTAGATTAGTAATGTGCATACACATTGATTTTCCGGCGTGATCTCATGCAAATTATTGGAAAAGTGATGTCTGCAGTCGCGGCAAATGTCACTGTCATCTGTTGTAACTAATGTCAGTGTCATCAGTCGCTGACGTCTGACGTTTACCGCGTTTATAAGTTTAGACTATAAAAATGTGTTTAGGTTATTTTTCTTCGCCCTCATTCCTATTGCGATATTATATTCTTGTGAATTTAGTAGGTATTAAAGGGGAATTCGCCCAAACTTCAAAGTGTTATCTTGCGCAGAAAATCACAACAAACCCTAGTAACGACTTGATTTACCAATTAATAAAATTGTAGACATTTGAGAACTAGCTGTGTCTGCGACTCTGTTCGCGCGAAATTCTTTAAATTGACATTATTTTTTTGTTCATCGATTTCAACAAAAATAACCTTGAAATCCAAGCTAAGCCCAATACATCAGTGAAAACTGCATTCAAATCTGATCAGCCGTTTGTGAGATCAGCGTGAACAAAGGCACAGACAAACACACAAAAATTCTAAAAATGGTTATTTTAGGTTCTGATCCTTACTACTTACTACAAACCTCCCCTATAAGTTTCTTCCACATATCTTCTATGTACAGACAGCGATCAGCTACAGATTTATTAT
>DWKC01001125.1:0-10664 GCA_018249195.1 Racta chiria
AAAGGTGTGTGAAGTCTACCAATCCGCACTTGGCCAGCGTGGTGGACTATGGCCTGTGCCCCTCACATTGTGAGTGGAGACCCGAGCCCAGTAGTGGGACAGGGTTGCAAAGAAAAGAAAGAAGATGGTTTAGTATGTATGTTAGGATTGTATCTATTATAGATACGTTGAGGAGTTCATTTACCTGAAGCCATCGGCCAGCACTCGGATCATTATAAAATTTTAACTGGGCTATCGAAATTGTACGGCTTCAACCATTCATATCCCACTACTGATCACACTCTCCTCGTGACTGAGGAGAAGTGAGGCCTAGAGCATGCCTAATAGCGTGATGCACGCTGTTCCAGTGCGGATTGTCTCTTCAGTTACTTGGAGAGACGGATCTCTCCTCAGTAGTGGGTCATAAATGGCTCGAAGACAAATTTTAGAACGCCCACAACTCATTTTTATGTAACAAGCAGGCAGACAAACAGACGGGTCACCTGATGGTAATTGATCACCGCCGCCCATAGACATTAGTAACACCAGGCTACGGTGTCACTAACTTTGCTTGTCATCAAGTAAGTGGTAGACCCGCACGTGCAAAAAGACAAAAAAAGACCCTCCTTACATGATTTAATTTCCTTAATTACATGATTTAATTCCCCCATCCCTTCTCCACCATCGATTGACCCGAGCGGCGGGTATCCATCCTTTCGTCGTAAACATCCCACTATACGAATGAAGCGCTTCGCCTCGACTTTTATCATCTGTACCGCGAAAGACTGGAATAAGTCGCCCGCGTCGGTGTTCTCGTTCGATTATAATGTAAATATCTTCAAGTCAAGAGTGAATACGCTTTTACTAAGTTAGTGCGCTTTACCACCGAAGTTTGCATCGAAACTTACCATCAGGTGGGATTGTAGTCAAGCGCTAACTTATTACAGATAAAAAAAGGGCAGCAGTACATTACTGAAGCATCCGGAATCAATAACGATACTAACTGACCCCAGAAATACCAACAACGTATGCTTCTAAATCTAAAAGCACAACATGGTTTTTTTAAAGAAATTTTAAACATTGATTTGGGTACCACGGGGATAGCACGAAAACAAATCAACACTTATTTTCTTGTTCTGTTCTCTGACAATTGTAACTTGCGTTTTTTTACAACAAAACTAGCTCCCCAAGACAACAGCAGCAGTATACCATAAAGAATTGTATTTCCAGTTTTGGTTGCTCCCGTCGTAAACATTGTTGTCATAGACAATAAGCGGACGGACAGACGAGGTCACGACCAACACCGGTCAAGTCCGAATAAATTGATCTGCGTTGTGTTGTTGTCGATTTAAATCTATCTATCGATATAATAATATTGCAACTGTTTCTGTATATGAAAGATATTTCATAAAAACTATTACTAAGATTTATTTATAACATTGATTAGACATTTTATCTATTTCTATGTCGGTTCTATTTTATGTCCGTTTGTCTGTTTGACGGCTAATCCTGAGAATAACTGAGTTTGAGTGATGTTTTCATTGATGTACAATATTAAGATTTGGTAATACATCTGTTTTAGTCTAATCAAATCACAAATAAAAGTACGTGTTGAACGCGCTATTACAGCGAGTAAAATCCCGCATGTGTCGATTAAAAGAATCCCGTCCATGGCCTTCTGTTTTATCAACGTGAAGTGAGGGCAGGCACTCGTCTTTACCTTTTTATTTATTTATTTGTTATATAACTTATAACAAAAGTTATACTTGAAACAAAATTACGGTATTCCGTAATGCTATTGCATCAAAAAAGACAGAGGTTTGTGTTCATAAGTATGTGGAGGTTTGTTTGTTTGTTTGTCTCTTTCACGCAAACACGACTAAAGAAATCTGAATTAAATTTGGCATAAAGATAGGTTATAGTCTAGAATAACACATTGCTACCGAACTAATGAACTTACCATGCGTCCGAAGCCGCCGGCGGAAGCTCGTATTTGATAAACAAAGATAATATTGAAAGATGAATAGCTATAACAATATAAAAAAAAGTAAACAGACGTGAAAACGCCGGAATGGTAATAACATTGGGATTGTTATAGATTTTAATGGTAGTACTTAACACTGCAATTATAGAGTGCACTTTCCATCAACAATAAAACTTACATCGAAAGCTCTCGAAGGCGCACTCGAGCCCCCGGCGCGCTTTTGAAAATATAACAATTAGTAACTGTAGTAGCCGCTATACCACAATCACTATTGAATTGAGTTTCCATGACTATATCGTGAGAGTTATATTTATTATATGATTATTATTGAATTATATAGAAATAGTAATTATTACGATTTCGTATTGTGTTATAATATAGTGCGTGTTGAATGTAAATTAATAAAAGGCAATGTGTGCGTCACGCCTCGAGTATTGTAATGTTCCGTAGCTGTCATAATAACTCGTTAATCTATCGAGCCCTGTTTAGTTAGTTAGTTAGTTAGCTCCTAAATAGTTTTCTTTTTACTTTGATTATACTTATATGCTACTGTTATGATTGTTACCAGGTCTCCAGAACCAATTGTTTAGCTGATAAGAGTGGGACCGCATATGACCCTAAAAATAAACTCTTTATCGTTTTATATATCACAAACGGATCTCTAAATCTAGTAACGATCTTCCCAGTATTGATTTTAAAAGACGTATCCAAACATTTCCCATCTTAAATCGAAAAATTGTCTTTTTCTGGGCACTACAGGCAACATCGAACTCGATTATAAAATTATATTATGATGATAAACCTAAAGCAAAATTTATCAGGATACCCGTTATATTTTAATATCAGTATGCGACCGTTGCTTACAAATATTGACTGTAGATATTGTGTCGCAGGCAAATAACAAAATCGAAGATTTGATCAATTTCCTAATGGAGACGATAAATATCGTGGAACATGCTAATATGAAGTGTTTGCTTAAAATAAATTAGATTAGGTTAGGGGTTTTAGAACAAAACATGAAATGGAATCCATAAAGGTTGTACTGTTAATTTTAAGTAAACACGCCTCGCCAGAAATACCTTTCATGAAGAGACCCCGATTTATCCACCTTTTACTTTGATGGTCCTTTTCGTGGTTAGTAAACCTGACTACTAAGCCGGAGGTATTGGGTTCGATTCCCACCCATGACAAACTTTTATGTGATGAACAGGAATGTTTGTTCTGATTGTCTGGCGTTAAAAATATTTATATAAGTATCTTTGTTAAATATATATATTTAAGTATGTTTATCAGTTGTCTGATCACCATAGTACAAGACAGCGCTTGGTTTGGGGTCTGACGGCCGTGTGTGAGACGTCCCAAGAGATTTATTTACGATTCTCTGTGTTAGCACTGTTACATTAAGGATTTCAAATGTCTTGAGAGCAATTTCATCTTCCCACAGATATTCGATTTAATCACTTGACTTCAAAATACGTTCATCAGCGCCGTAGCAAATTCTGCGGTGTTGTACTGAGTGACTTTCTGGTGCTCTAATACATGTGTATATATTTACCTATTTTTTTTTGTTTTGTTGTGACATACATAGTGTTTAAGTTAACCTTAATCGTTTGTTTGTTATATATGTATGTTAGCTAATAACTATTTGATTTATATTCTTTGAAGAAATCATCGATTCGGTTCTTATTTTAGCATCCTCGATCATTTCTGTTAGCGATTTGATAAAATCTGCGTTTTTATTATTTCACTGCGACAAATAACTGATGTAAAAGTCGTTTATCGCCGATAAAGCCGTATACGACCATTTGGAATATTTACAAGTTCCTTTTCACACCTACTTGTTAAGCTAACATTTTGTTAATGGCTACGTTAGGGGCCATTGTCATGAATTTTACACATAAATGTACTTAATGTACAATTGTTCACAATGTCCTTAGGTACCATATGAATAGATAATTTTATTCACATTTAGTTAGTGTTATTTAGATGTTATTATGAAATTGAATTGAAAGAACAAAAACTAACTAAATGCAAAAAAAGTAATGTTAATCATATTTATAGAAGTACCAGACCTGCCCGCGGGTTCGCCCGCGTGGTATGTTGATAAAACTAGTCTGTGTTATTCTAGACTATAATCTACCTCTGTGCCAGATCCATTGAGTAGGTTTTGCGTGAAACGTTCACAAACAATCCATCCATCCTTTGTGAGTCCTTTCGCATTTTTATTATTAATAGGATGGACATATATAATTAATAGTAAGTGTAATTTAGCTAGTCATTGTTAAATATTTGTGATAATTGTTAAACATTGCGATTAGAAAGCTAATCAAAACAATCTCGCTATTCGTGAAACGTTAAAAATAAATATCTTTCTCAAAAGTTTCTAATAAATTCCAGTGTGCACTAGACCATGGATTCAACTATAAATTATACCACAATAAAATATTACTTACATTTAAGAAATAAGAAACAAAAAAAAATGATAAAATTTATATTGCAGTAATAGGATACGCCAAAGAAGATGGATTGTGTGAAAAGTATGAAAGAGAAAAGAGTGCTGAGCACATTGCGTCAAACTTATTTATAACATTATTTATAAGTGGTCGATGATTTATTTATTTGTTTAGTTAAAGCACGGATGATGATGATGGATTTAAAAATGGATTGGTAAATAGAGCCTCGCGTAGGATCAATCAGTTTCCGAATCCAATTACTGCAAGGGCATCGCGAATCCTAGTGATTGACCAAAATAAAGAAACTGGCACACTTCTTCGTGTTCAATAACACTTTCTCTTGACAAAATTGTGATAATGTGTGCGATACCCCTTATTATTCGTAGTTTGAAAGCTCAGCTTTCACTGCAATTATTTTATATTGGTCATTATTACACCATTTCAGAACGTTATTTGCATGTAAATAGAGTTGCTACAGTTATGGTTAGGCTACAATTGAATTAATGATCACCTTCGTGAAGGAGAACGTGCGGAAACTTGGATAATTGAGAGTTCAATATACACATTTGTATTTAGTTGTTTATTTATCTATTTAATTTTTATTGACCAAAATATGGTTTAAATGACGAACTTAATGCTTATTGTATTCTCTACTAGCAAACCTACGAAATTCATGAAAGGCGATTGAGGTTTATGTATACATAATATACACGACTCTATATATTTTTTTTGTAGTGAATATCTGTATCAATACACCTACATACAGTTGTTGTGATGTAGGAAGTTGAGCAAGGCTTCAGGGTGGACTATAATATTAGGTATAGTCTTGTATATAGACTAGGCTTGTAGTGTATATGTAGTGGTATAAAGTGGTAGTGTTAGTGTTTGCGAATTGTAATACGTTGTTTCATGTCTACGTAAAGGTTCCTTAATATTTTAATTTTCATGAAATTTTAGACTTACAAAAGACTTCAGGCAAAACTTCCAAATTGTATATTACTTGTAATGTAAGAATAATTATATATATAGCACTATATATATAGCACTATATAGCACTATGCTTATAGAACGGTGATTCGGTGTGGTTGCTTGTGTGTAAAATATTTACCTAGTGTCTTATTGATAAGCTGATGGCGTACAATCACTAGCGCCTTTAGATACCTACTTTTACTGGAGAAGACATAATTATCATTGCTTGTTTTAATTGTCATTTATATCCGGTGATTTATAACATCGTGACTCAATGTTTTTACTCCAGCATTAGCCCACTTTCCATACATTAAAATAGAAGCTTTATGATGTAAAGTTTAAAAGGCTTAAAGTGCTTTTTATCTGTTAATTTGTAAAATATAAATTTATATGGTTACTAAACGTTTATATTTAGAAATCATTGCACACTGAGTATCTAAATTCTGCTTTAAATGTCAATGTTCTCAAATTGTTTCAAGTGACTTTTAGCTTTCCCTAATTTATTTTTTAATAATATTCTTAACAGCTTTTTAGGGTCTCGTATACAAAGTGTGCAAAAGACCGATGTGCCCTTAGACATTAAGCTTTAAAATTCATATGTTTAATAAAAGAAACGTATAAGGCAGGAACTGTATAAGGCAGGCAAACATAAGGTAATAAGTAATTACGAGAATAGAAGAAAATATACCGATGTTTACTACCGAGAAACGTAATAAAAATAAAAAAAATTACGTTATAACCCACTTGGGTCAAAAGTTATAATGTTTACGAAGAGTCCTGATTTTTTTTTTATATAAATTATAGCGATTGCAAACGGTCTCGTTTCCTGTGTCTTACGTGTTTATTACGAATCCCTGCACCTTCCGCATACAATTATCTTTATTGACATAATATTAAGATCGATAAAAATGTTTGCAACTTTGTTACGTACGCCGGCGGCGACTTTATTAATCCTAATATGTCTTACAGCTTCCAAGACTTCTTTTAGCGGGACATTTTAAATCGATAAAAATAAATAATTGCATTTAAAATGTTTTTTATTGTCAATCCAGTTTCTTACGACTTGTAATTTTGCCGTAAAGAATTGTTTTTACGGAATAAATTTCAATAAAGTAGGTAGGGACTTTAAAAGGTGAACACAAGAAAGATTTTTTTTTTGTTATTTTTGATAATAGTTTTTGAATACATGTTTATAAAATTATCTTTTCGCATACATTTGACTTTCTTTAAGGTAGGCGGTTTTTTCTTAACAAGGCCGGCTCCGTTGGCGCGGAATTTGTATAGACGGAATTCTTTAAATAATCATATCTTCTATATATGTGCATCGATTTTAATAAAAATATCCCTAAGTGTCAATCAGCGAGAACCGCATTCAAATCCGATCAGTTGTTTCTGATATTAGCGCGAACAAAGGCTCAGACAAACAGAGAAACAGATAAATAGACAGAAATTCGAAAAATGATTGTTTTGGGTTCTATTCCTTACATATAACCACCCCCACTTCCCCATAACTTTCTTCCATATATTTTCTATGTACAGACAGCGATCAGCTACAGATATATTGTATGTATCATATGTATATGATATTATGTCAACAATTCCTGACTATCACAGCAAGTCTGCAACATAAAATTGTAGTTAGATACATACTAGAAATAAAAAATGTATAATAATACAAACTGATTTTTTAAACCTATTTATTTGGTTATAAATAAATACGCGAGTTTATGATAAGATAAACAAATATACCAATACGTGTATCTGCTCTGCTATCGGTTATGGGGTTATGGCGGTTGATGACGTCATACGGATGACTCAGGCCAGACGCTCATGCACTCTCATTACGAGTTGATTTTCAATCTGATGGTGAAACATAGCTTTTTTAGCCGTTTAAACCTTGATTTATGAAGGTAAAATGATGAAATTCACCGTTTCATTTCTTTTTTTACTTGCTGGATGACGTAATTAATTTTTATCGCATTTTTCCCTTACAATGTTCATACCCTTCATAGTATACGTCGATAGTCCGCCATGCTACCCAACTGTACCTACCTGGGGGTATTCTTTACACACCCTTAAAAATAAACGATATAACCTTCGAGAACTTTCAGAACCTGCAGCAGGTATTCTCATGATGTTTTCCTTCACTGATATGTTAATTTTTAATGCGCCATACTTTTGATTATTAGAAGTGCCTGCAGGATTTGAACTCCGGCTCTTATGTTCGGGAGATCAACGTTCAGATTAGGCTATCGTTTTGCGTTGCACTATTGATACTGCAAATATCATAACATTATCATACATATAATAAATCTGTAACTGATCGCTGTCTGTACATAGAAGATATATGGAAGAAACTTATAGGGGGGTTTGTAGTAAGGAATAGAAAACAAAACAACCATTTTTAGAATTTTTGTCTGTTTGTCTGAGTTTTTGTTTTTTTGACACTTATTTTTATTGAAATCGGTGGACATATAAAAAAAGACATGACAAGTTAAAGAATTCCTTCTGTACAAATTCCGCGCGAACGGAGCCGCAGGCACAGCTAGATGTATAATACATTCTTATTGATTTCCCTGCAGCAGCTTGGTCGCAAGGATGCGAAGCGAGGGGGCCGGGTTCGATTCCGGCTGAGGCAGGAAATTTCTAGTCTCGAGAATTTGTCGTCTATTTTGTCTATTTGTCGTCTCAGAACAACCTAGGTCTTTGTGATTTTTTCTCGAGTTTGATTTGCGCGACTTTTTCTTCTCGCCGGGGACAGCAATACAGATAGCTTGAAAGCGGTACAATCTCGCCGAAAGCGATACGTATGAACGAGGTGGACGAAGGTTACCACCTTAGTTATGGGTGGTATTTGTGATGTGTTATTATTGTTATCCATGCCACATGCGACAAAGGGAATTCAATGCAAGATATGAATGTGTAGTGTCTATACACGTGTCTACACACGTGTTCTCATGGTGTGTGTTCGGTCGGGATTGGGTGACGCCATACGATGAGTCACGGACTCCCTGCCGTCTCCCATTCACGGACCAAATTCCGTTACCCATGGGAGTAACAGAGTAAAACGATTGTGTAAAACATCGTTTAGGTTTTAAGTTTTTAACATTCATAATTGCGGACTGATTGTTGGTTTGATCATTTACAGAAATAAATCGTTTAACACCCAATTCGATGTAGACTAATTTAACTTCACACATGAGAACTTGAGAACTTTTACTTCGAAAATATTGCATTGTTAATATTTGTAAGACGATAACTATATGAAGCGATCATAGACCGGCTGCGTCGAATCAATAGACACAACATAGAGAAAAATAAATAAGTATGAGAGCATTAATGGACAATATATGATGATAAGAATTAAAAGGAGACGGGACGAAGAAAAATATCATTTACATATTTGAATACTACTTACTTATATAGGCTTACTACGCTATACTATTTATGAAGCGTTCTTATCCGGCGGCTTGATTCGGTCGTATGTGATCGAAAATGTTAAGCAACAGCGGGCGCAGTCGGTAGGAGGATGGGTGATCGCTAGTGGCTAAATTACACGAGCGCTTCTGTGCTTCGGAGCGCACGTTAAGCCGTCGGTCTCGATTGTTAGATAGCAATTGTTAACCCATAATGTAGACCACTGGGCGGCTTAAAAACTTCCGACACTTGGATTAGCCGCTAACCTCTCCACCAATCCGCATTGGAGCAGCGTGGTGGAGTATGGCCTACTCAGTATGAGCAGAGGCCCGTGCTCAGTAGTGGGCATTAATAATTTCTATCCAACTTAAGAAGCTTAAGATAGTAAGTACCATGAATTTATTAAAATGCCCCGCTAGAGTTTTAGGTATTACGTGCGTGGACAATATTAAAAGACTGAAACTCCCATGACCTTTGGACCACAATTTAAGTATTTAAGTACAATCTAAGTATACCTAAATCACACATAAACATTAAATACTAGGTCTGCTGGAACAAATTTCATTTTAAAATAAACAGCGCCATTGTACGTCATATATCAATATCGATTTGATTTTAAATTATTTGTGTAGATAAATAAATAAAATAAACATTTCGAATGGACCGGGAATTGAACCCGGGATTTTATAGGTAGGGTCAATGTCACTAGTATCACTGATTGACAATAATGTTTTTTACAAAGAATAGGTTGTTTGTAGAATCCCACCTGATGGTAATTCGGAGAGATGTCTAACTAAGCAAGTGTTTATCGGGTGCAATAATACACAAAATGCCTATTCACTCTCATTTTTGATATTAAAACGGGAAGCACCAAGGCATTTCTCCATTCTTAATTAACTAATGAGTACAAAAGATGGTAATTAAATTACTAAGTAAACGTTGTTTAGTTAGCGGGCACGCCGCGGGTAATACTAACCGTGGTATAATAGACGTGTTCTTGGCCTCGGTATCCGATTACGCTTATCTAATTACTGGCTACTTGGACTCTATGTTTTTGGTTTGATATTTTACTTATCACCTTTGCCGATTAACATAAACCAACGGGCCATGATTCAATCTTCTTTCTGTTATTAATACCCAGAAATAATGATAATATAATATATCAGGCATTTATCAGGCGTTTAAACGCATTTTAAAGCAATATAATTCTTATAAACAGCTTATAAATACAGCAAAGCGGAGCTGACCCGTATCAGTCAAATAAATAATCATATCAATGCTAATACACTAACACCGTAACCTCTATATTCTGTTTTATTGCGTATATCTGGTTTTGTAACCAGCTCGATACAGAATTTAATGATTCCAGAATTCCAGGTTAGTGTTCCGATCTGTCGGTTACTAAAAGCTTTAATAAGATTCACCACGTGACTTAATTGGTTTCAATAATTGCTTTAGAGAAAGACTTGATTTAGATATTCAATTGGATGGATCTTTAAAGGTGTAATGTATTTTATTTGCAGGAGATTTGAACGTCGGCGTCTCGAACAGTAGGATCCAACGATTAGATCTTAGAACCTAACAGACCCCTATCTAAGGCGAACTGTTAATACAAGATATTAACATAAACACACAAACCCATACATTCTCTCTCTCACACACTCACTTACACACACATACACACAAGCACACATATACATACACTCAAGCACACCTCTGCAACTATGTATAATTAATTGTATTTCTAAAAGAGAAAAATGATATAAAACACGAACGTGCCGCGCGTTCACTGTCGTCTGTGAAATATAAAATGGGCTCTAAGAAAATCAGCGCCGTAGCATGTGTTGCGGTATTGTGCTGAG
>DWKC01001126.1:0-10663 GCA_018249195.1 Racta chiria
TGTTTATATAACGTGAAAACAATTGTATTTTCAGTTATGTAGGATTATAATGTTAACACCAGCGCCCTCTATGCGTAGCCATTGGAATATTTTTTATGTTCTACGTTAATTTGTACTAAGATTGTAGACCATGGGTATTCAGTGAACATGAGTGACATTTCTTCAAGGATGTCACTGCAATTTTATGCGTTGCGTTATGTTAATTAAAGAATTCCCCTATATCGTGGGAAAATAACGGATAAGAAAAATAGGATATCATAATTAAAACGGAATGGATCTCACAATATTCATATACAAGTATAACAGGACGCTACGTTACTTTATTAGTTTGAGGTTGTTTTTCATCGATATCGATAGTGTTTTTTTATTTTATTTTGAAGAATTTTAATATTATATAACAATTAAGCACATTGTTAATACACTATAATTTATTAAATGTTTAAATAGATCAATTAATTAATCAGTTAAAAACAAAATGAAATATTAATTTTGACAGCAGTTTTCTGAAAAAGAGTTCCTGATATCATAAAAGGGTCGCAGGGTTCGTATCAACAATAAACATTCTTACTTTTTTTTGATGAGGTAAATATCCTAATAACGTCAGTTAGTGATTTTGAATTAGTGTGATATGAAATTAGTGTTTTAGCAGTTTACACTTAACATTTTTTTTTATGTGTTTTGATATGTTTTATTTTTAATAATGTACATTTTATTAACTACATTTTGTTTTCTTTGTTAGATACAAAATCTAATTAACGCATGACAAAAAGACAACAAAAGACTTCAAAAGAAAGAAGACTTCAAGCTATTCCAATAAATGTTGAATCAGTTACGATAAAAAGGAAAGTAATCTAGAATATCTAGTTTGACTGAAAAATATAAACTTTGATCTTTCTAAGGGGAAACAACAAATTAATAGTACACTAAATATTTTCTACAGTTACGTAGATAAATAACACTACCATACAGTTACATATCGACAACGTAGTAAAAGCAACAGACACAACACAAACAAACACAAAAGACAAACTTATTACAGAAGTTTACGCAAAAATGTAAGGTACATATAATAATATAATAATTTTCATCATATTTTTGTACATATTTAAAATATATTGATATTCTGTCAATCAAATTAAGA
Source organism: Racta chiria (assembly GCA_018249195.1). Taxonomy (NCBI): domain Eukaryota; kingdom Metazoa; phylum Arthropoda; class Insecta; order Lepidoptera; family Hesperiidae; genus Racta; species Racta chiria. The sequence continues at coordinate 1,142 of DWKC01001126.1, forward strand.
TGTTTTTAATTGATTACATCAGTCGCCAGAAAAGTTGCAAGAAAAACAGAATCAAAATCGTATATTTCGTCTTAGGAACTAAAAGCTTACATAACGAAAGTCAAGAAGTTAACCAAAGTATAGAATTAACAAATAATATTTATAGGTCTTTCGATTCATTTTAAAATTCAAACAGCGAGTTTATTAGACTGATTGAATGGTAAAACTATAAATCAATAAACGCCGAAGTTGCTTAGTGCTATCGATGTTATTATTCATTGACTTGTGTTAACTTGGCTGCCCCGGTTCCCATACTACTCGAAACATATACGATTTCCACTTCCCTCTGTATTTCATGGTTATGGACCAAGAACTCAACAGTGCCACAGTTTAAGATATGACAACATTTCCTTGTGACAGTCTCGATATAATGTCTACCCGATGGGAAAGTTAATCAATTACACATCGCTACATTCAAGCTATTAGAGCTCTAGGTCCTATATTAAGAGCGAGAACGGTAGTAAGTTGCTAATCTTTTACAGTTTCCCCATGTCTAAGTTACTCTATGGTTGAATTTTCGACGACTGCCGTCGATAACGTACCATCCTTAGGAGAGGTCTATAATTCTCATAGTTAGTGAATAATCTATGATTTAATACCACTAAATTTATTACGCGCCTTCCAATAAATGAACAGGCAGAAAAGACGATGTCCAAAACAGCGATGCACAGTTGTCAAAGTGAAATTCTTTTTCTGAAAATGTAAGGACCAATAGAGAAAAGACATTTGTATTTCATGTTGTCTGTCATTTGTCCAATTAATGTCGTGTACTGGTTTCATTGGTTATCATTATCATCGTCAGTGCTGTTATCCAATAAAAATTGTATGTTGTGTATGAACGACCGATTTTATCTATTTTTTGTTTGGCTGAGTGAGTACTGAGTAGAGCATTTGCATTGCGGTCGAGTTCAAAAACCGTGGTATATTCGCAGTAGCGTCACTAATATTGGCGTGTTCATGATAGCCGGTTTAAATGCTGTGAGAAATAATTAAATTGCAGAGGAAACTATCTACGATGAAGTACTCCTTCCTACTTGGAGTAGGCATACTGTTTCTGTCAGGTAAATTTAAAGCACTTTTTTATAATTATAATAAAGAATCATGTCGACGTCAGCTTTCCTTGCTTCGAATCTAGTATGTACAAGGAAGCTTTCCTCAATAAAGATTTAATTCTGTAATTCTTGACTCTAATCACAAAATAAAGTTGGATTACGGATGTAGAATAATTTAATATGTGATATATTTTTTACATTTTTTATTGATCCTCACGGTGCCCGGCTTTTGTGTTACAACTTTATTTCGCGATAAACGTATCTTTTAAATCTAACCTGAAAAGTAGGGACGTCCCGTCTGTCCTGCAGTAGCAGTGGAAGTATAATTTCAATTATGTTTATTTTCTGAGAACTGAGAACCTCAAAACTCAACAATTACTAAATACAAATTGTATCAACATTATTTCGTGTTCATTTTGTAAAGTTATTTATGGCTGTTTAACATGTCCTAAATTTTTATTTAGAGGAGATTTTTGAAACGGTATCCTAGCATGTATATTGAAATAAATCCTAGGGGTTGATATATATATAGTCAGTCCCAGTCAAGTCTGATGGCGCCGTGCTTGCTGTAAGTAATACAATTTTATGACCAAGATGCAAACTTTAAATTAACTTTAAAGGAACATGTTTGGGGAAAATTGACACAAATTTACATTAAATTTATAGAAAAATGATACCTAGTGTTATTCTTGCAGGAGCGGTCTCTGCTCAGGATGCAGCCACGGCCACGATAGATGCGGACCTGGGAGCGTCGCGCGAGGGCTCCCGCACAGGTGACTAATGGAATATTATGTTCTTTATTTCATCAATTTATTGTACATTATATGTTCATAACTTCTCTCACATTTATATAACGAGCTATTTTCAGAATATTTTTATTCAATCTCAAAGAATAACAATTCAATGTTAATAAATAATAATTCAATTCGCAAATGACGAGCAAACAAATGTACATGGATCAATCTGACTCAGACCTAAAAGAACCGTTGCATACTTGTACCGCTTGTACCAGTTCAGGAAGCCAATAATAAAATAAATTACTTGCCATTAGCTATTTTTGATTCGTCAGTGTTCCCTAGATTGGTTACTCCAAATTTCCATTATCTATGGGACTGGTAAATATTTTTTTACATTGAATAACTTTTACTATGATGTCATTCTAATAGATTGTAATAGCTCAGCTGATGTAAGTTACACAATCACAACAATGGCACCACCTATTGAATCTGATAAAACTGTTAAATTAATATGAGCCATTGATGAACAATGATACATACACAAAATAAATGTTAATGTGATTTGGGGAATGATATCAGTAGTGCATGTACTATATGTTTGAAACCTCCCTACGTCGAACCTCACATGGAATATATTTAAGACCGACTGATGAGAAACGTACCAAGTTACCTAGACATGTAGCTGCAGAATACTAAAATATTAAATATACGCATTGGTAAAGAAGGTACAATAATGTTAAGAGTAGATAAAATATTTTAATGAAGTATGGATTAAAATATTTTCGTTACATGACAATTTTATCTGGATTTGGGTTTAATATTACCTTATCAGAGACTGTATCTGATAACTGCGATTATAATAATGTACTATGTTAGAAACTGTTGGATTTCATAATTGAATAATAATGTTAACACTACAAGCTAACTCCTTCCGCCACTGCGCCGCGCGCCGCCGAATCCGATCAAGGAATGCAGGTAACCTGTAAAGAAAGACATTATGTATACAAAGTCTATGGTTTTGTTACGAGCTAACTGTCAATAAACGAGGAGTCGAAGGCGGTCATCGCTTGTAGCCGGCGTCGGCGGCCAACACGCGCTCGCGCTCCTTGAGCCACGCCGAGTCGCGGATGCGGTGGTCGAGCCGCGCCAGCCCGCCGCAGGCGCGCGTCCCCAAGGCGCGCCCCGCCCACCATCCGTACCTACGTCAAACAAACAGACTGAAGGAATGTATGAGAGCCCCACAATATTTTTATGATAGTGCAGTACTTCTGCTTCCCTCCTGTTATTTTATTATAATCCACCGACATAGTCGTTTCCATGTATTAATCGCCTTGAAATGCCGTCGTCATTATGTAAAGAAAGTTGAATGACTTATTAATTTTGTATCATTTGTAGCTTATAAGTAATATTTTAGTTGAAAGCAGTCAGTTCGCCAAGAACCATGGGGGTGACCGCTCGTAAATACCTTAGTACCATTGCGCGTTCTGTTAAGCTTTATACGAGATAATATTAATTGTTATAAAACCATTATAAGATAAAGTAGTTCTAGCGATGTTGAGATCGTGAGACCTGTTATTACGGCCACCCCCTCTCTTATAATTCTGACTGCGAATTGCAAAATACTTGAGGGCGGTCAAACTGACACATACTCGTGCGAAGAGGTGAGCGGCGCCGGGAAGTTGTCTCGAGGTCCCCGATGGAACAGTTCGCGCACGCGCTGCATGTGCTCCTCCGCGGGGTCTTCGTCTTTCTGCCGGTGGAACTTGTCGGTCACCGTCGCCGCTGCAACAAACACACGACCCAACGAGCTTTACATTGAGGCAGGGCGGAGGAATGTTTCTTAGATAATTACAAACTAAGCGAATATAATGAAAGTTACGTAAAGCGAGTGGCTTGACCGCCGAGACGTGAGAGCGGCCCAGCTCGCACTGAGACGCGAAGCGCAACTTGAAGGAGCGGGGATGTAGCGGCGCCGACGGCGGCGGCGGCGCCAGGGACGGTCGCTCCGACTGTTCCGTGTGCCCCGTCGACATGGCTCCCCGGACCTTCTTAGAGTACTGCGAGCGACTTAGTAATCGATGTAGCCCGAGCGTTGCCCATGGCGACGCGCCAACTCGCATCGATATCTCGCTTACCGAACAACCGAAGGCGCTAGCTTTCAAATGAACCGATACACATTCCTGTGCAATGTAACAAACCTCATGTTGCAAAAAAAATATTTGATATTGTATGATGATGTAAACTTTTAGTACAATAATGTATTGTCTCTAGTATCGAAGCAATCGTATCAAAGTACTTACTAATGGTGCACCGGCAAACGTTTCAGATGCGGAAGCGGTGCTGCGCGAGGCGGAGGCGATCTCACCGGACGGGCTGAGCGTGGCGCAGCAGCGCGAGATGCGCGAGCGCGCGCAGAACTACACCTTCCAGACTGAGGTCAATCGCATGATGAAGCTCATCATCAACTCGCTCTACAGGAACAAGGAGGTACACTTCGTTTTATTCTTTGGAAGATTAGTGATGGGTTTTAATCCGTCCCTTTGATATCCTTTGGTATCCTTTGAAGTTACATTAATGTCACGTCGTACAACACAGATCTTCCTCCGGGAGCTAATCTCGAACGGGTCGGACGCGCTGGACAAGATCCGACTGCTCTCACTGACGGACCGCGACGTGTTGAACGCCAACTCTGACCTGAGCATCCGCATCAAGGCAGACCCGGAGACGCGCCAGCTGCACATCATCGACTCCGGTTTGGGCATGACGGCGCGTGACCTCGTCAACAACCTCGGCACCATTGCTAAGTCCGGCACCGCCGACTTCCTCTCCAAGATGCAGGACTCTGAGAAGGAGGGTGCGCAGGAAATGAACGACATGATCGGCCAGTTCGGCGTCGGCTTCTACTCTGCGTTCCTGGTGGCCGACCGCGTCACCGTCGTCTCCAAGCACAACGACGACTCGCAGCACGTGTGGGAGTCGGACGCCAGCTCGTTCAGCGTGGCGCGCGACCCGCGCGGCGACTCGCTGCGCCGCGGCACGCACATTACGCTGCACATGAAGGAGGAGGCGGCGGACTTCCTGCAGGCGGACACCATCCGCGCGCTCGTGCAGAAGTACTCGCAGTTCATCAACTTCCCCATCTACTTGTGGGCCTCGCGCACCGAGACCGTAGAGGAGGCGCCCGAGGACGCCGCCGACGACGCGGACAAGGCCGACGACGATGATGCGCAGGTACCTTTAACATTATTGTATGGACATCTCTGTGGCCTAGGTGCTGAGGACACTGTCTACGAGGCGAGGGCTGTCTGACAGCCGGAGCGGGCGTTCTCGGATTCTGAATGATATATAATCCTAGGGTGGGGTACAAGTGTAAGGGTTTATTTACGTTTCAACATACTTGCTCATAAAGTGGGTTTGATTTTATCATTTATACCCTAACCCATTTCTTACTTTACTTTAAATGACTAGTGCTATAAACCCTATGAAATTGAATTTATACAACATTGAAAATAATATTTGTGTGTTCACAAAGCATTCTGAATTTAACAGGATAATACAGCTTTTTTAAAATATTTGTTCAATTTAGATTTGGCCATTTGACTATTTTCTTTGTCATTTTCCATAAAAAATTGTAAACATTTTGTTTGCATTCATTATTACATACTCGATTATATGTATCACGCTCGCCTCGTGTGTAATAACAAACATAGCACTCTTGTATCGTAATGTAGTATGAGTGACGATGTCGCATGTCGGGCAGGTGGAGGACGCGGCGGAGGAGAAGGCGGAGCCCAAGAAGACCGAGAAGACTGTGTGGGACTGGGAGCTGATGAACAACAACAAGCCCATATGGACGCGCAAGCCCAGCGAGGTGGCGGACGACGAGTACACGCAGTTCTACAAGAGTCTCACCAAGGACACGGCCGCGCCGCTCGCCAAGTCAGTGCCTTATTTATATATATCATCAATATTTCAATACGACACACAACCGACAGACAACCGGATGAGCCATTGACATCAGTATTCTGCACTTATTTATAATTGCTACATATTACGACGGACGACAACAACAACAACAACAAATTACCTTTATTGTACACAATGTTTTAAATATAAATACAGTTTAGGGTTAATAATACAATAGGCGGCCTTATCGCTAAAAGAGCGATCTCTTCCAGGCAACCATTGACTGGAAAGTAAAAAACAATAATTGTTAGAGGAACAGGGCAGAGTGTGTACAGAAAGAGAGACAGAAAAGTATTGTATATTATATATTGTCGACGGAGGTCTCCAGCGTTATCTGACATGTTTTATGCGTGTTCAGTACCTCTTGAACAAGTGAGGTACAAGGACGCACAATGTCCTTTGTAATCCTTTGAACACATCATGCAACAGATACATGTTTATTAACAGTTTGAGGTCTGGGATTTATTTGTATGACGACTACCAGTAGAGGGAACTGTAAAAAGTATAATACTTGAGAAATAAGGACAAATGACCAAACCATGTATTATTTTAAGGAGAAACGAGATATCTAAGATATTTGTGATTGTTATTGATTGGAGGTTATTGTGTGTGGGCAGGGCGCACTTCGTGGCGGAGGGCGAGGTGACGTTCCGCGCGCTGCTGTTCGTGCCGCGCGTGCAGCCCGCCGAAAGCTTCAACCGCTACGGGACCAAGACCGACCACATCAAGCTGTACGTGCGCCGCGTGTTCATCACCGACGAGTTCAACGACCTCATGCCCAACTACCTCGCCTTCATCCAGGGCATCGTGGACTCGGACGACCTGCCGCTCAACGTGAGCCGCGAGACGCTGCAGCAGCACAAGCTCATCAAGATCATCAAGAAGAAGCTGGTGCGCAAGGCGCTCGACATGCTCAAGAAGATTCCCGACGACGAGTACGACCACTTCTGGAAGGAGTACTCCACCAAGTGAGTCACTCGTCATTAACCACGTACTAAATACTGCACCGTGTCACTGAGACCAACTGCCACATGAGTCCGCTAGCCGTGAGCGCTCCTACATACATACATACATTGCTCACACATTGTTCTCGGTGACCCGGTAGCTAATCCTAGCTAGTTATCAGTAATTGTTTGTCTCTGAGCAGAAATGGCCATTGAGGGTCTCGCTAGGTCTCTCAGTATAGTGTAATCCTGTCCTCAGTGTGAAGCTGGGCGTGATGGAGGATCCTTCGAACCGCTCTCGGCTGGCGAAGCTCCTGCGGTTCCACTCCTCGCACTCCGAGCGCATGACGTTCCTGCAGGACTATGTGGCGCGCATGAAGCCCAAGCAGAACCACATCTACTACATCGCCGGCGCCAGCCGCGCTGAGGTACGACTACACTCATTTACTATATTGAAGTATCGGTACGTGGAGTCACGCTTTTATTGCCTCCACTGGCTTGGTGACCGGAATCAATAACGCCACTAACTGGCCGCAGTCACCAACGACACACGCTTCAGGACGGGCGACAGAAGAAGAATAGCAAGGAGGATGACTGAAGGACGGGGAGAAAAAGAGAAGAACTGGCTGTCGAGCCCTCAGCTGGCACACGACGAATCACTGTGCCGGCGACTGTCCCGAGCAAGAGGGTGGTAGCTAGCCAGACAGGCTTCACAAAAAGACAATCATGCTTCCGTGAAGCCCTACCACCAAGCAGCTGACTTCTGTCGCCTCTTACTACACTAGTCGGCCAGCATGGGATTGGGGTTGGTATTCCAGGCCTCCTTCCCAATGCGGACAAAATGGAATTAATTGTATAAAATTGAGTAGTTTATATTTTGAAGAAAGGAATATAAGACAGAGCATCACGTATTGTGTGTGCGGCGCAGGTGGAGAAGTCTCCGTTCGCGGAGCGGCTCGTGCGCTCCGGGCACGAGGTGCTGTACCTGGTGGAGGCCGTGGACGAGTACTGCCTGTCCTCGCTGCCCGAGTACGACGGGAAGAAGTTCCAAAACGTCGCCAAGGAGATTTTCGACCTGGAGGAGAGTCAGTATAAACAAAACATATAACATGTTCAATCATAAAGTGATCTGGAAAATTTAGGAGCCATTGTTCCTTGAATTTACAAGAATCATTATTTTATAGTATTTACAAAATTTTAGAAACTAATTCCTTTTAGTGATTTTCATGTTTGATGGTGAAGTTCGGAAATTATATATTCCGTAGGTGACGTGAAGAAGGATGAGTTCGAGGCGTACAAGAAGGAGTTCGAGCCGCTGACGAAGTACCTCGGGGACAAGTTGAGCGCCTGGGTGACCCGCGCGGCCGTGTCGCGGCGGCTGGCGCGCTCGCCCGCCGCTCTCGTCGCCACCGTGTTCGGCTGGACCGGCAACATGGAGCGGCTCGCGCTCTCCAACGCGCATCAGAAGGCGGACGACGCGCAGCGCAAGCATCACCTCTCGCAGAAGAAAATGCTGGAAATCAACCCGCGGCATCCCGTGGTCCGTGAGCTGCTGCGCCGCGTGCGCGACGACCCCGACGACCCCGCCGCGCTCGCCGCCGCGCGCACTCTATACCGCACGGCCGCGCTGCGCTCCGGCTTCATGCTGCAGGAGGGGCAGGCGGGAGACTTCGCCGATGCCGTGGAGGGGATGCTGCAGCTGTCGCTCGGCCTGCCTGCGGACGCCGTGCCCGAGGACGAGGACTTCGCCCCCGACGCGACACCCGACGACGAGGACTCCGAGGAGCCGTCGCCCGACGACCGCGACGAGCTGTAGGGCCGGGAGATCGGTCCGCGGTGACAGCGTCACATTTAATTTTTAAGTTTGAGATCGAAGTGCCGTTTCGATCTTTTATAGGAACTCTTCTGGAAATAAGGTTCAGTAAATTTAGGTAAAAAACGAGTCCGTTTGATTATATAACCTATTGCAAATGTTAAAAACAACCTAAATGTTCTCTTATCGACCCGCTATACCACCGCCTATACCTATATATTGTCTAAGGAAATGTCACGGTTCATGGTCAATGGTTTCTGTGCTTGCCTGAAACTTGGAGATACCAATATTTGATAGTTCAGTCCCTCGCCTCTCACACCGCAGTGCGGCCGGTATGTAATGACACTCGGCCGTACAGTAAGTAACAAGGTTGCCAAAGCCTTTTAAAGCAAGTACTTTTTTTTGTTAAATCTTGTTTTTCTATAATTAAAACGCTGAATGTAAGTATGACTGTGTAATTTTTTTTTATTTCAATCGATTGCTCTGAACATGTTGTGCAAGGAATTGAGTGGCATTTATAAGAAGCCCCGCCGCCGGCCGGCTGGTCCCGCCGGGCCCGCGCGCGACACCCGGACGACGTGCGGCGCCGTAAAGACTGTTATTTTTGTATTTGCTGTAAAGGATCGGTGCATGACAAGTAATTGTAAATAAATCTTAATATTTATTGATATTATTTGTGAATTTTATTTGTTGCCCATCTTCTTGAACCATATTATATATATGTTGTTATGAAGTACCTACTTACGATACGAGTGAGCGAAGGAGGTCAAGAGGTCTTATTGAACATTCGGCATAATTTATTTATATACTAAATTCAATTGGCCAATACTTTGACATTTATGTGGCACGTATTTCTTATTAATTGCATCTTTTTGAAGTTATACTTCTTTTGGCGCGTTTGGATGAGAGTGAATTTGAGAGCTGCGCGCGCAGAAACGACATGATGAAGTCAGCCATAGAATAGAATTGGA
>DWKC01001127.1:0-10654 GCA_018249195.1 Racta chiria
CATTTAAAAAATTTGATATTTCTTTTCTATATCGTGGACATCTGGAAACAAAAGTTCCTCTTGAATTAAGTTTTGGTTTATGATAATATTGCGCCATGGTGGACCTAGTCTTAGGTTGTTTGATAGATTCTGTTGCAGAATCTTTTACGTGATATTTAAAATGTGTACCAATATCTCGGACTTGTCTACGTTGGATTCGTTTTAAACACTCATACGGATCACATTCTCCTGGAATACAAGTGTATGGCTCACATTCGTAAGGTTCTAATAATCTAACCGGCTTTTTAAAACGATGTTGTGATGCACGTCGACTTTTTGTTGATGTCCCTTTAATTTCATATTTAACTACAGGCGCGGGAGCTACAATCTTTTGTTTTCCAAATTTATTAAATTTTAAGGTACACAAACATTTTTTTAAGACATCACCAACACTAGAATGATCTGATTGCGGCTGATTAGATTGAATTTTAATTGATGTTTTTTCCTGTTTTATTAAATGCTTCTTTCTTAGTGGTAACGTACAGAAACATCGCTTTAAATTTACCATTGGTGTTTCTGTAGTTCGTAGTTTTGTAGGTATGACTTGCGAACCCGCGTTTTGTTGGCTGTAAGATGGCTGGGTTTTTGTGTGATGGCGTGTTATCTTTTCAGGGTAGATTGAAGATTCACCTAAACGACGATTATCGACTACTTTTGTCAAATCATCGCCAAAGTCTTTAAAAAACTCGATATTAAAGCTAAAATTAGATCCTATTCTTATAGCTTGTCTTGGTTGATAAGGTTTTTCTGGCCAGAAGTTCTTGATATAATTTGAATTTTGTACACTTTTATGAGGATACGTAGTTAGATGTTTAACTTGTAAAGTTTCGTCTTTCATTCTAGTAGAGACATTACCAATTGATTTTCTTTTAGGATTCTTAGTGATAGTACCTGAGTCTTTAGTCTCTTGCTGCCTTTTCTGGATTCGTTTTAAACATTCTATAGGATCACATTGACCAGGGATACATACGAGAGGTTCGCACTCGTAACTAGATAATTTTCCTCGACCTAAGTCATGTCGTAATGTTTGGCCTCGTGAGCGCCTAGGTGATTGGGTTTCCACTGTTTTTGATATTATAGGTTTTGAATCTAATTTATCTCGGTTTTCAGTACGATCAATTTGCTTTTTCAGAAGCAAAGTACAGAAGCATCGTTTTAAAAGAGGATTAACACCCGACGTATTAGTTTTTGCCTTAACCTGCGATTTATTGTAGCGTAAGCTGGGGGCTTCTGTACCAATACTCTTTGATATATCTCTTACAGGCATTTTTGCATACTGAACCTCTTTATTTGGATAAGATGATACCTCTCTTTTACTATTAATTTCATTTTTATTTACATTTTCTTTATAAAATTCAATGTTGAAGCTGATGTTCGAACCAATTCTCACAAGACGCTTATCATTTACTGTTGAAGATGGTATGTCCTTAGGAAGGTGCTGTTGTGTTCGTATTGGACGCTTATCTGCATAGAATGTTTGTTTACTAAATGATGGAATATTCTTAGTGTGGAGTTGTGTTTGTTTTTTGTTTGTTTGATGTGGAGCTTGAATTTTCTCATGTTTTAACCGTTTATTGTTTCCAATACTACTAGAAATTGAATGCGTTTGAATGGCATCAGTTTCGGACTTTCTTGATTGTTGTTTAGCTAATCTTTGATGTATGATTTTTTCACATATATTTGGATTACATTCACCTGGAATACATATTCCAGGCTCACACTCGTACGGTTCTAAATACCGTGAATGTCTCTTGCGTTTTACCCGAGTATTTGTTAGTTTTTCAGCAGTTTTAACATGTTTATCGTCAAAGTGACTTTTTTGGTTTTTATTATGTGTATTAAGTTTTTCCGAACCTTTATAGTCTTTGTTAAGCAAACCTAATACGCAAAGACATTTGTGCTTAAAGGTTTTCTTTCTACCTTTTTCTGGAGCTATAGTCGAATGAAGCTTTGCCGTAGCTTCTTTATTTATTAAATTTTTCGTTACAGTTGCTTCATGAGAAATCTTTTTTTTACTTGGAGAAACATTAGCTTTTATTTCTCTTTTGTTCTTTAATTGTTTTGAATCACTCTCTGATATCATCTTTTGAAAATTCATTCCATTATGTTGTAACTCTGGCCGTATCTCTTTAAACAATTCAATATTAAAACTGAAACTGGAACCAATCCGAATTGCTTGCTTTCCACTTCGGCTCGAAATGTGCGTAATGTCGTTGTCGTTTTGTACATTTTTAACGTATCTAATACTTTTCGTTGCTTTATGACGTCGCTTTAAAGGTATAGTGTCAAGTGCACGACTTTTATACCTTTCCTCACTGGTCATACTTGAAGTAGTATTCACTTCGTTTTGGCTTGTGTTAATACCCAAAGTCTTTCGATGTTTTATTAGTTCTAGACATTTATAAGGATCACATTGTCCAGGAATACATATTCCTGGTGGACATTCATACATTTTTAGATTATTAAAACCCAATGGAATTTTATTATTCTTAGCAGTAGTCCCAATTTTAGCATTCCGTGACGTTACACTTGGAAGCTGTTTTGAATGTATTATATTTGCCTTTGCATACGATTTATGAATTCTGCCTTTTTTTTGTAATTTCAGTGTGCAAAAGCACCTCTTCATTTTACTATCAGTACCTTTATTTAAGGATGTAATACTTGATTGAAGATTTATTTCTTTCCCATGAATCTTATTTTGCTGAATACCTTTACCTATCCCATGCTTTGGTTTTTGAGAAACGTGTTTTTTTATGGAAGTACTAATTTCATTTCGACTGACATATTTTTCAGACGGTTGAGGTCGATGTTTATAAAACTCCAAGTCAAAGCTAAAACTTGATTTTATACGAACAGCTTGTCTTTTCGTAGCTTCACGTTGTCGCTGTAATGTATATTTCTGGGGCACAGTTTCTTGTGAACGACTTCGAAGATGAGTTTGCTTTTGGGTGCTTCTAGAACCTAATCTTGTATTACTTGTAGCGTACTTTGAAATGGACTTCGACCCCGTATTTGTAGCAAATCTCTTCAAAATTATTTTTTTACATTCATTAGGATCACACTGACCAGGTATACATATGCCCGGTTCACACTCATAAGATTTAAGTTTATAATTTATCTTTCCGAGATTTGCTATTTGTACATTCATTGTGCAAAAACATTGCTCAAAATACTTATTAATGCCAGTGATTATTTTAAAGTTTTGTTTAGATACTTGATTAAAAAGGTTTAAACATTCGCAGGACTGCCTGTTAATATGTGAAGTTCTGTATGTTTTCAATGGTTCGTTGATAAAGCGTGTCCAAGATTCTTCAGATGAAATAACTTGCCTGATAATATTAAAGTTCATACTTAGATCAGATTCTATAAGAAAAGGTTCTTTTGATCGAATCGGTATCTTAGAGGCGGAATAAAGCTCGACCATCTCATATTTAGATTGCAAGCTTTCAACATATTTTCTTAATAAAAAGGAACTAGTAGATGTAGATATTACTTTAGTTTTTGGCTCGGTAAGGTGCAGCTTTGCTTTCATTTGGGAACCGAAATTGTGAGAAATGATTTCTGTTTTCGTAGTCATTGCTCTGCCAACAGTATAAACTTTTGGACCGAAATATTTAGTTTCCTGCTTGTCTTTACCATATTGCCCTTTAGTTTTTTTTTGGAAATTTAATGTGCAAAAGCATCGTTTTAACATGGGACGTACTAATAGTGCCTTGTTAAATTTTCTTGGTTCTAGTGCTTGAGTATCACCGTGATTAACCCGTACTTTGGTAACAGTAATAGCTTTATTTTTATTCATTTTTTGATAAGCGTTTGAATTTTGCTTTATTTTAGGATAATTGGTTAAAGTTAGCGGTCCAGGTAACTGTTTTGAAAATTCAATACTGAAGTTAAAACTCGATCCTACTCTTACAGCTTGTTTTGATTTTGATGCCATATTATGAGTTTCTCCCTTTGTTCTTGTTTTAGCATCTAAGTTCTTAAAATATTTTGCTTTCATTTTAGTACCTCTAGGAAACAATTTAGGTTGCACTAATATTGCTTCGGATTTTTTTAATGAATTATCAGTCAAGCTCGACATAGACTTCATATCTAACTTATTAGTAAACGCACTAATATTTCGTGTGTTCAACTCCCGTCTTTTAATATTTTGTAAGCATATGTATGGATCGCATTCTCCTGGTACACAGGTATATGGCTCACATTCGTAAGGTAGTAATTTGTAATGTGCCGCTCTTTTAGTCCTTGTACCTCGATTGACTAATACTCTTATTGGTAATTCTCCAAATGTTTGAGTGTTTGCATATGGCTTTTTTGTTTTCTTTTTGTGAACTCTGTTCTTATGTAATTTCAAAGTACATACAAATTTTTTAAGCGAAAGATTTGTAAACATGGAGGCCAAGCGGAATATTGGCAGTGTTCAATGGTGAATTAATTACTGCATCTTTATCATAAACAAAGATTAAAGAAAATGTAAGTTTAAAAGAGTTATCCTTGTTTTCTTGTATTAGATTAGCTATGAAATATTAAAGAAAGCTTTCAGTAAAGTTACGAATGTAAACGTATACATTTATTTGGCGCCAACGTCGTAAAAAACCGTTAAAAGTGAGTAATTCCTTATTACAACGAATCTTGACGATGTCTCTGAGTTTTTATTTGGTTTGTTAGTGATGATGCAGTTTATGTTCGGATGTAAGTCGTGATGTATACGGTGAAATATAACTGGTCCAGCAAGTGTCGTCTGATCTGTCATTCCGACAAATGGGTATTGAAGAGAAAACTATATTCATATCGCTATTGCAGCTGCGTTATTTGCCCGTATATCAATATTACCTTGGATTTTTTCAGAATACACGTATGTTTACATGTTTCCCGTGTCTGAAATGAAGGAATTCATACTGGTGTACTTGGAAATATCTTGACCAACCTTGAAGTAAGTATCCCATTTGTCTAGTAGCGTCATTAGTTCCCAATTCAGCTTGTTAGCATTCTGATTCATAAATTTAGTGTCTATTATACGTTCTTGCTGGCTATGTTAATATTTTAGGCTACTTAGTCCATACATATCTAAGACAACATACATATTATAAAATAGTTTTTGGTTATGTTATAGACACATTAACTTTAGTTTGTACATTCAAAACAAAGTACAAATCAAAATGATTTGATCACTTTATAAAACATTTATAGTAACAAATATAGTATTTTATAATACATTGTGATTTAAAATTCATATATTACACTTGACTTGGCTTCAACCCATTCATTAATAGCTCACTACAGAGTAAGGGTCTCTTTCATAGCGTACACCAGCATGATGCTCCTCGGTGGTGAGATTAGTATCCAATCCAAATGTTTTGATGCTACCTGAAAGCCTAATACATGACTTAAAGATTGCTAGCAAATTAAAACGATGGTGACCAATGTCTTTACATGCCCTCCGAAGCAAGGCAGCACTGACGAATTTTAATCACTAGTGATCATACCTCCTCCCACTGACTGCGCTTTTGCTGTTGCTTAATTTGGTTGATTGTTTATGTCTAACACAAACTACCGGGCTGTCAAAATTAATATATAGTGGTAGTCACTTAATTTAAGACAGAGCCCGCTTTACAACATACAACCAATGTTGATACAAAAATATGTTTCCTGTTGGTCTAGTGGTTAGTGAAGTGGTTAGCCAGGGTTTGACTCCCACCCAGGACAAACTTTTCTGTGATGAACAGGAATGTTTGTTCTGTGTGTCTGGGTGTAAGAATATCTATTTGCGTATGTATTTAAACATACATAAGTATGTTTATCAGTTGTCAGATCACCATAGTACAGGCTAACGCTTAGTTTGGAGTCAGATGGCCATGTGTGAGTTGTCCTACGATATTTATTTATTTGCTAAAAATCCTTTCAATCTTTGCAATGACATCATATTCTTAAAATGAAGACAGTTAAAAGTTGTGTTTAGTGAACAGTTATCACCTTATCTGTAATTTAAGTGAATTAAATTTTCTTTACTGAGCTGGTAGTTGGCCATTTGAAGACACTCAAGTTTCATGATCTTGTTTAATGGAAAATGAAAGCATGTTAACCATCCATTCAGCGGCAATTCTTTGAGAAATGTGTTTAGAATTAGCTTATCTTTATGTTAAATGTAACATATTTAAATAACTTTCAAGGTCCACAGTGGGGAAAATGAAGTTGTGAATAATTCCTTTTTAATAAATATTTTGATACAACCAAAAACCCTAGTAAGTGCACCATGCAACATTTCAAGAATGATATTTTGTTATACGGAACCACTTTGAAATGGTTTGATTTTCGAATTTGGAGGAGCAAATTTGGGGCTGAGTTTACAGTTGTGGATTTTAGTTAATAAATTCCAATATAAGATTATTTTAGAAAATAATGTTTGCCGATGATCTGGATTTTCCAACAAGACAGCAATCCCAAACACATAAACTGTGGTTAAAGACTTTCTATATTCTTTCATCAACCCCATAGAAAATTTGTGGTATCATGTGAAGACAGTAGTTATGACAAAAGATACTTACAAAATTCATCAATTTTATAAGGCTTACAAAGAAACATGAGTGCAGATTTCAATATTAACTTATAACAAATTAACTTCTACAGTACCCAAAGCGATGTTGGGCTATTATTGCTAAAGCTAGATAATAAAATATTATAAACAGCATTAATGTTCTTAAAATACAATGTGTAATAAAATATTTTTATTACAAAAATATTTCAATGCTTTTATTATGTTTCCAAAATGTATTGTGATGACATTGTGATAAACATCATTTTCCTGTGAGCTAAATTTCTTTATTATGTCACTTTATTACTGCCTTTTAATAATACATGGCCTGCAACCAGCTAAGTACAAAAATATAACGAATATGGTGATATTTTTATAGTCTTCTTTTGAAGATACCATTGCAATGATTGATACAATTATGTTTTAATAATTATACATATCTCTATTTTTGAGACTGCTATAGTATAATAATTTCATGTACTGCTAAACGTCTTAAATTATATGACCATGATGGTGAATCCTATGTTACCAACGATAAATTTAAAATTCTAAATCAATACTATA
Source organism: Racta chiria (assembly GCA_018249195.1). NCBI lineage: Eukaryota > Metazoa > Arthropoda > Insecta > Lepidoptera > Hesperiidae > Racta > Racta chiria. Next base: position 7,136 of record DWKC01001127.1, read on the forward strand.
GGTATTATCGATGGAATTAAGCAATTTAATTATAAGTAGATTTGACTGTACCAATGGGGCCAACCATGATTTCAATGTCATAGTCAAATTTAATTTATTCATGTAGGTATATTAGTAGTCATACAGTATACACCTATTTCTTTCTAACTTTGTGTTTAGAGTAACTTTACATAAGTCAGCTAAACAAAAATATTAATGGCCATGAACCGGGCCGAAAACGTTGGCTTATGCAAATGAACATTGCTCTAGGCCTTCTAGCCATGAGGAGAGATCCAGCCACAGGACCGGGGCGCTGTCTCTTGAGTAGGGTTGCAATGAAACTGGAGATTAATTTTATTGTAACTTACAATTATGACTGAAATTTGACATTAAAATGTCAATACTTTGCTTTACACTGATAGCTTTTTTATACCAAACTAGCTGACCCAGCAGACGTTGTTCTGCAATAAAATATCATCAAATCAATCAAAATTCGATAATAAGTGGTACCTTTCGACATCATTCGTTCTCTGCTTTCATTTTAATTTAAATCAGCATGAACGGCAATATATGAAATTCATTCGAATGACAGTGGCCCCATCTGTCAAAAATTGGTTGTATCAACTCGGAAACCATCGCGGGCTCATGCACAACAACTTTGATAAAGATCATTACATGATCAAATGCATAGTTTACGATTGTATAAAGGACATTAAGACAAACATTCATTTTTATATATACAGATGTATTAGTATAAAGTATGTGTTGATTGATGTTTATTTTTAATTTTTGTTTCAGAAATGGGCACAGAGGTGCCAAAAACTCATGATTCTAGTGGTGGTTCGGACTCCAATAGTGATTCCGAGGTTCGTAATGTAACTACTTTTACTTTAACTGCTTAAGGATTTATTAAATTATCTTAAGTCGTATGTCCTATTAGTTTCCATTACAACATAATATAGACAGTATCTTTCTTAGACAGTATTTTCTTTTTAATGAATTAATTCATTCATATTTATATAGTAGAAAAGGGGTTAGTTTGTTAATATGCACAGATAACCACTGATTCTTATATAATGATTGTTTATAGTTACTGTTTATTGTTTTATGGATCATATTTTATTCACTTCTAATTATAATGCACTAAAACAACTTTTTGTATATCTTTCCAGAATAGTACAAGCAGTGAATCTTCTGTAAGTGACTGGGAGTGTTCTAGCACTAAGCAGAGTACAACACGCAAACCACACTTCTCGGTAACCTCTTGTGACACCGGATTGAAATTAAAAATTGCTGCTATACCACCAAGAAAGACCTCCACCAAGAAAACAGTAAAACCATCTGTCAAAAAGAAACCGGATGGTGTGAGGAACTTGAAACTCTTAAAGGAAAAACTTCTGAGCAAGAAGAAGTTGTCCGACACAAGCTCAAGTTCAGAATCATGCAGTAAGTGCTCGTCAGACTCGTCCAGTGAAGATGATTTGCCGTTGAAGGCTGTCAAGAAGACATTACCATCAAAATGTTCCCCTCAAAAGACACCTATCAAGAACGGGAGAAATGCTATCAAGAGTGACAGTGAGGATGATAAACTAAGTGATAAAGACAATGCTTCTAAAAGTAGCGTTAAAGATAAGCCCAGTGCTTCAAAGACTAACAATGTTAATGTAAAAAAGACTAAAAGTGATGACTCAAGTCTCGACCAAGGAGTGAAGAGAGGCCAGGGGCGATCGCGAACAAAGGTAAGTACATGCATGTAATGATAACGTGGCAGTTAAAAACAAGACTAGGTAGGTAAAAATAAGAGTAAAAAAAAGGCGTAAGTGTATTGAAAATAACTACATGAAATAAACGATTTGGATTTGATTTACAACCTGGGCAAATTAGTTCGGAAGGTTACTAATAAGTTCAGAGAAGTTAGGTATATGTAAATTATGTATATATAAAACAATGTGGAAAATCGTGTTAATTACACTATTGACAATATTTAGTTTTTGGGTTTGTCAATATTATTAATCTTATAGAGGGCCATTCCTGCTTATCCAGCTTTTGCCAGGGGGGGGGGTTGCGTATAGAGGGTTATAGAGTTAAGATTGTAACCATTCTTCATAGATCAAACCCTCTCCCCTCGGTACTAGTTAAAACATCTACCGACACTTACTAATAGATACACTAACGGGAGTGGTTTAGGCACCGGTCCGGATGCTAGAAAGGAAAGAAAACAGTTTTATATAACACCCCACTATAGTGGGGGACAATTTACTATTATAGTACAATTTTGATAATAATCAAAATTTGCCGAAGACATGTAATGTTTTTTTTTTATTATGGCGTTGGCGTACGCGTTATGTTGATGATGGCGTTAAAACATCTTATACCAAAAGCTTGGAAAGTAGAAAAAAGGTAGAACGTTGTAGCATCGAAAGTATTTATTTCAATAATTAGTTAAGTATTAGTAGTGGATCTACAGCTAGCCCAGGGAGTCTTTGACCTCATAACCCCCGTCTTTACCACCCATGATTCTATAACTGTGCCAAATTCGCCGGGCCAGTTGATCAATCATACATATAATAAATCTGATTTTAGTAAGGAATAGAACGGAAAACAACTATTTTTAGAATTTTTGGCTGTTTATCTATTTGACCGTGCCTTTGTTCACGCTTATCTCAGAAAGGCTGATCCCATTTAAGTGCGGTTTTCACTGATGTATTGGGCTACGCTTGCATTGACACTGAGAGATATTTTTATTGAAATCATTGCAATATTAAAAATAATATATTACAATTTGTCTGCCATTTGAGCAGTATTTGAGGGCGCTTTGTGTGTACGATCATGTGCTACATATTGTATTGATTTTAGTTGTTTAGTTACGAATTTCGAATAAGAATTCTTATCATCCTGTGTTAATGATATTACTACTTTTTCCTGACTCTATAAAAGTTGCTAAACCATCATTGCAATTGAAGCATTCACAGCACGGCAGGTAGTAATCAATGCAGTCCTCGACAGGCCTATTAACTAAAATTTGCGAACAGCAAGCAGACCGCAAACGATCAGATACAATAGACGCAGTCGCTATCGTTATGTGCAAAATAAATTGTATTACATTGTAATTAGGTTGAACATAGAACGTTTATTATTTTTTTTCTTATTGCGTTAGTAAACCAGATACGGCCAGAATTTAGCTTTGATATTGTTTCGAGTCCTTATCTTGTTGATTGTTGTCTCAGGCCGCTAATTGAGAAAGAAATCATGGGCGCTTCCGTGCTTTAGAGGGCACGTAAGCCGTCCGTCCCGGTTGTTATAAGTTAGATAGTTAGATACGCGCCGGTGATGCCAGCTAACACAGTCGGGATAGTGGCGGACGTGATTGATCGCCAGTCCCCCGCTCCCCGCCCTATACATATACATTGTCTGTTGTGCTCATAGATTTATTTATATTAATACTAGATGTGTCCGCGACTTCGTCCGCGTTTGAATTTAATATGTATATATATATATATTTCTTATGTGCGTGTTCTTGACACTCACTGATTCATTGGA
>DWKC01001128.1:0-10651 GCA_018249195.1 Racta chiria
CGTGGTGGGAATCGAACCCACGACCTCCGGCTTAGCAGTCAGGTTCACTAACCACTAGACCAACAGGCCAGTATTTTCCATATGTTTCTTACTCACACTCCCAACAATGCACACATCGATATATCTTAAGATTAGGATCCTAAGATTGTTACGAAAATATGGGACAGAGAATGTGCCAGCAGAATAGAAGAGCTATAATAAAATGTTTAAATTTGGAATGTTAGTTGGTGTTCGAAATTAAGTATTTAAGGTCGCCGATCGCATTGGCATATCAGTTTGAGAAGCGAACCCGGAAGGAGGTAAGGAAAGAAAAAGATGAAGAAAGAGTGAAGGAATATATATATGGATAGATTTAAGACACGGAGAAGACAACGGGCATCCTCTAATTCAGAGGACCTGTCAGAATAGTGAAAACCTCCCCGTCAGCGTGTCCAATGATCGTCAAAAAGATGACAGATGAATGGATCTATTTATAAAATCCATAAACCATGGAACATAATTGTGTACTTGACTTGCATTACTAAAATTATTAAGCGTCTATGGGTGACCGCTAGTGGAGAAATTTCATGAGGGCTTCCGTGCTTCGGAGGGCACATAAAGACGTCGGTGCCGCTTGTTATCGTTAGATTGCAATCGATAAGCCATGTCGGAGGCCTTCGGGCGGCATATAAACTTCCGACACTTGGGTTGGCCATTAACCCCTCCACCAATCCGCATTGGAGCAGCGTGGCGGAGTGTGCTCTAGGCCTCCCCAGTATGAAGAGATACCCGTGCTCCGTAGTGGGCTATTGGCCCATTATTGAATGGATTGAAGGCAATAAGCGACTGGAAGTTGCGCTGAGCGTTTGTCTAGTTCCTATAACAGTACAAATATTAAAAGGATATTAAAATCAATGCAGAATTGTTCCTTTATGAAAACGTATGAATTCGTATCGATGTCAGTATAAATCAATACAAGTTGAATTAAAACATAACCTAACACTTGGAAAACTTTCGCAATGATAATTTATATTGGGAATAAATTAATCGAACATAATGATTTGATTATAATTTATTCATCTAAAGTCGCTGATCTAATTTATTATAAGGCGAGTGGCGAGCCATGTCTTTGTGGTAATATAACTTTCATAATTTATTATTGGATATTGATAATTAGAAATCGGTGAATCGAGATAAGGTTGATATTGTTTATTGTAGTATTAGAATCGGTAGCGCATGCGCGGCCACACCCAGGTCATTATAAGGCACGGACTATAAATGTGTTCTGTAACAATAGACCGGGTGTAATAGCCGAAGGGTACTTGAGAATAGGCTTCGTTCATTTTGCAATATTGAGTGGCGGTGGTAATTAGAGCCACGTCCGGGCTTCGGACTGTTACAGCATCCTGATTCTAACGCAGAGCCAATACCATTTTTTAATGTCACAACTCAATATTTATCTCCACACAAATTGGCATCTACTGCGTATGTAATACGATTCTTTTTAGACTGACCATAACAGGCGCCTTTGCTACTTCATTTTGTCAGCGTTGAACTTTTCAGCGCGGTACTACAAGACTTAAAGTTAACTGGACTACGTGGAATAAAGTTCTTTAAATGTTTGCTTATAAGAGTCAGGTTAGCATGAAGTTTGGTTGAAATAAGTCATTTTATTCGGTCTCCAAGATCGATATGGTCCCTTAGCTGGACGAGTTTCGCAAGGACCGCCACGCTATCGCATCGAATTGATATCGTCTAATTATAAGGTATGGTAGTAGGCCGACGCGTATGCGGCTAAGTCAATTGCTATTTCATTCAACCTTTTTATACAGAGAAATGGCAATATCGTGATGTTTGATCATGAACACTTGGTTATAACAATATCGGTTTTTGATGATCATCAATGGTAATTTGCAGTGATAGCTTAATGGTTTGAACGTTGCTCTCTCGAACGGGAGGTCCCGGTCGAGACGGTCGGACGGAGGTCCAGGTTCAAATACTAGTGCGTGCACCTCTAATTTTCAAAATTATGTGCGTATCCGAAGTTGATTATCACTTGCTACGGTTCACGGTAGGGTTTTCATTCATCAGGAAAACATCGTGAGAAAACCTGCACTCTCGAGAGTTCGCATAAAGTCCTCAAACATATGTGAAGTCTACCAATCCGCACTTGGCTAGCGTGGTGGACTATGGCCTGTACCTCTCACATTGTGTCTCAGCCCAGTAGTGGGGCAGATAAGGGTTGTTACAGAATAAGATAGGACCATTATTATTTTTAAATCTACATATATAAAAATGAATGTTTGTCTGTATGTCCATTGTTGAATCGTAAACTAGGCATTTGATTATGTGATGATCTTTAGCAAAATCTTTATCAAAATTGTTGTGCATGAGCCGACGAAGGTTTCCGAGTTGCGACGAACAATTTTCGACAGATGGCGCCACTGTCATTGTAATGAATCAGTGACAAACACAGCACACAATATATATATAATAAAGATTTAATTCAAACGTGGACGATGTAAGCCACGGACGGGCACAACAAGTTGTTTTATAAATATTAGATTGACTGGCTTGTTGGTCTAGTGGTTAGTGAACCTGACTGTTGTGGGTCCGACTCCCACCTCCATCCTGTGTGCCTGGGGTCTGGGTCTAGAAAAATATCTTTATAAGTATATATTTAAAGAATATATGTATGTATATGTTTATCAGTTGTCTTATCATCATAGTACAAGCAACGCTTTGTATGGGTCAGATGGCCGTGTGTGGATTGTCGTCAAATATTTATTTTATTTATTGTCACCTATGTTGCAACATCGAGGTCATAGGTGAAGTTTTAATTGATTTAATTGATGGGGTTCAAATACCTTGCTGAAGGGGCAGCGCTAGAGCACAACGTGCGGGGAGTACGCCCCACACCCCTATTATTTTTTACATTAAAGTTAGCGCTTGACTTAAGCGGCGATGTAGTCTTTGATCAATGCAAATTATTCTAATTTTAAAATAAATTTGTATAATTAGAGTAAAGATGGATTATCATAACAACATACATGGCTCACTAACGAACTCACAGATATTCCTCATTATATATACTCAGTCAAACGCTTAATTAACATAATTCCCAATTAGATGTTACGTGTTTTTCTCTTTTGTCCATTGTATATTTTTTACTTGTACATTAAATTTAAATCATGTAATAATATATTGTATATATCTTACATAGATTTGGTGCATGTTGTACACGCCTGTAAGTGGCATACATGTTAGTGTTAAAGACTTATATGTTCAAGAATTGTTGGTGAATGTTTTATATGTTAAGCTGTTGGTGTCTCTAAATAAATAAATAAATAAAATAATTATGCACATATACATATATCTGCACCTTAATCGATGAATTTTTGCGTTTGTATAATGTAAAAGATGCCCTTAGTGTGTCCGTCCGTTTTGTAGCCAGTGAGATGTCAGGTATAGGTGACAGTAACGAACTGCGATCTCCATTTAAGGCTATACATTATGTTGCCTTTTGACATCATTAAGGCGACGCGTCGTCCCGGTCAACCCGTGACGGAAGATCTCTGACACGTGACACCGGCTTTGGCGCCGCTAAAACTGACGTCTTTTGTTTTTAATTGAACTAAATAGGCTTTGGCTATCCTGGAACCTACCTACGTCATTTATCAGGCCATACTATTGGAATGAACTGTGTGTGACTATGTTCGAATATAGCAGTTTAAATTAGTTTAACTAATTGAGTGATATCAATATAGTTTTTTTTTCCGGAGAGTTTTGGGATCGAGCAATCAACTAAATAAAATAAATTTCAATTTAACCGTAATCAAAATTTTATCCAAAAAGGCGTCTAAATATTTTAAATTTGGCATTATACATAGAACGCTTGAACTACTAAACTAATTCTCTGAGAAAAATAGCTGCCAGCTGCCTCCGAAGTGAGGATCAAAACTTTCGACATGTCTTTCATGAATGATTTCATGTCAGATGATATAATTAATTAATTACACCGAGCAAAGCTAGGCCTTGCCATAAACTAGACACAATAGGGCCTTGACCGAAGACATCGCGATGTTAGTGTAAAACTGATCAATGGGTTGTACGGCTAAGTGAAGGAAAGCACCATGATTGTAATGTGGAATTTATTGGGCTTTCAGAGAATCTGAGAGCTTTTGCTTGTACCGTTTAAGAGAAGATTGATTGGTAATTGCCGCACGGGGGCAGGATGTCCGCGATAGTGCATGATGAGCCATCCATTATAAATTTACATAGCGATCGTGATTGGAAAGACTGAAGGTACACGTAGCAAAAGAAAGTGAATTCTCTTAAAAAGTTGAAGTACTTCAAACACAGGCGGTAATAAAAAACTTTTTATGCCTTATTAGAATATATACCGGTAAATTTTCTTAAATAATTAATCATTTGTACAATAAATCCGTAACTGATCGGTGTCTGTCTGTACATGGAAGATATACGGAAGAAACGGTATATAATAACAAGAATGCCTCGAACAATTATATATATGTATTGAATAAGTTACAGATTTTTAAATCATTAACCAATTTTAAAAGTATCGTATTGCATAATAATCAAATTGTAATAATTTCGACTTTCATTTCTTGTAATATTTTGACTTTGATTTAGTGAGCTCAACGTTCCTATGATGAAATAAATATTTAGAATTTTGAATTTTTGTACAAGATTTGTTAATTTGTCATGATTATTTTAATTGTATATAATTTATTTTGCTATGCTATATAATTAGCATTGCTATTATCATCCCAGAACTGCCTATATTTCTAGTTAAGAATTTCGATATTCATACCTACTAACTCTAAATGCTAATTCTATACATGTATTATAAAAAATATTTTGATTGTATTTTTTCGTTTGTAATACAAGGCCAAAGCGCAGGTCACTCACACTTGCAGAAAAGCACAGTACGGTTTGAAGTATCTACCAGATCTAATGCGATCACATTATTTAACATCTCGTAGAACACCAGTCAGTTCAGCTAGTTAATAATAAAAGCAAATTAATGTTAGCACACTTAGTATATAATGAAACCTGTAACACAGACATCGCTACCCGAAGCTACACCAGGCAATAATTCAAAAACAGAAGTCGATACTTAAGTAGGTATTAACTTTCACGAAGGGCTACACGAGCTAATCTTTGGAATCACGACCTAATTAAAATAACGATGCATGGATAATTTAATAATTGCTAAACAAGTCTGTATAATTATCTTACAGGCGGCCGGTAGTTGGAAATAGTTGGGAATAGTTTATGCGACGTATTCAGCTTGTATACGCGCTAATCTACGCTTAAGGTATTAGATAACTTATTAAAATCTATCTATTTATACTAATATTATAAATGTAAAGGTTTGTAAAGATGTTTGGAAGTTAGGGTTTCATTCACGCGCTAACAGTACAATGGTTATACTTCAAGAATTGAATCCGATATGAGTTTGGCCGCTAAGAGCTAAATTGCTACGAGCTTATCTCCGATGAGCTTTGCCGCTATGATACCTGTCTGCGGGAATCAATTCCGAGACTTCTTCACAGGCAGGCTCATTACCAACACCCCAGGGCTATGTTTCACAATTAACAAACACACACTAAGTCTGAAGACCGACAGAATCCAAGAAAATATTCGCTTCAACCAATTACTGTATCCTCCCCTCCTGCCGTGGAGCTCCTCCCCTCCTGCCGTGGAGCTGTAAAGACGCTTCCTGTGTGTATCTCTGATTGAAATTTATAATAAGTGGTTTTTAATGCGATTTTATGCAAGAAACTTAAATACAAATATAGTTTAAAAGTGTGTCTTCAATTTGATATAAAATAATTAAACAATAGTGTTATAGTGAAGTAATAAAATCACTCTTCAATTTGAAAGTTTTTGAAAGTGACCGTTTGAAACAAAAAAGAAGCGTCGGCGTTCAAACTCGTCGGCCAATACCTACGCGTCTCCCAGTTGGCATTATCGCTCGATAATACAGCCCGTAACTTTCGAATATTATTCTTGTGCACGCGTGGTGTAATGGATGCATGATGTCGGTGTTGTTTGCTGTGCGTTAGAAGCTTGAGTTCGTATCACAATCCAGTTATATATTTTTTATTCTTATTTTTTTTTTTTTTTTTTTTCTTTTCTTATTATTATTTTTTTTTTCTTTTTGTGTTCGTTTTTTGCTAGTGGTCAGCTTTTGTGTTGTGTTGCCCATTTTTTTTTTATTATTTATTATTTTTTTTTTTTTTTTCTCTTAACTAAAATTGGAATTAACTCACCAGAAGGATGAATGTATCATTCAGATGTGCTGGTTGCCGAAACCCGCTGCCAAAACGAGAAAATTTACAATGCTCGCTATGCAAGGCTAAGTACGACATAGAATGCGCTAACATTAACAGCAAATCCTTTTACCTAATGGAACGAAAAGACCTATGGAAATGCCGAGAATGTACCGGTAAACGACCAAAAAAGGATAATTTAAACACTCCGGCCCGCAGTACAACGGCTCTTAAGGAAGGAACTGCATATGAAAGAAGAGACGATGACCTGAATATCACTCTCCGTTCAAAAACCAAACTACCACACCGCCAAGTCACTGAGAAAAATAGTCCGGGTGCCCTACATGACCTTGACAAAGGCAACCCTGATAGCCCTCACAACTCCTTAATAAATGATCTAAAACTATATTTACGCGACCTATTACATACGCAGACTGAGAGTATTAGAGACGCTATCAATGATCTTACTCATACAATTAAGGCCCAAAATACACGAATAGAGCAATTAGAAGACAGAGTCACCCTGCTGGAGACAAAACTGGAGGATGTGACACAGTCTGGTACGTCAACTATGAGCGTAGAACTAAATAGCGTTGTCAGGAAACTACATCTGGAAATTCAAGAGCGAGACCAAGCCTTGTTGACCAATGATTTGGAAATAGCTGGATGCTCGGAAATGACAAATGAGAACTGTATCCATATTGCTCTTTCGGTTGCAAAAAAAATTGGATTGGACCTCGATGAAAGAGATATAGTCAGTGCGAAGCGCGCGGGCCCAGTGAGACCAATAACGGAAGGCAGTGTAGAAGCAGTGCGGCCTCGGTCTATCGCCGTACGGCTAACGCACCGCGCCACGAAGGACGCAGTATTGCAAGCCGCACGTACTCGGCGCCAGTTAAACACAGCTGGACTTAACCTACCAGAACCCATAAGACCACTATATATTAATGAACGTCTCTCAAACCTTAACAGATACTTGTTCACAAAGGCACGTGCGCTAGCGCGCGAATTGAAGTACAAATATGTCTGGACACGTGAGGGTAAAGTCTTTGTACGACATGAAGAAGGAAAACCGCGACACCATCTTCGTACTGAAGACGACTTGATGAGGGTTTTTGGCAAAAGCTTTGTTTAATCTTTTGTAACGTTATTTTTAATTTTCATGTTGTCCTAATGAATACTTTGTTAACCCTGTTAAATTTATTTCAAAATTGGATTCTTGCAGTACTTACAACAATCACACATATATACTACACACTTTTACACACCTACACATATCTACAAATATTAAGTATGAATGTTATTGACTATATATATACTATTTTATTTAATGGCTAACATAAAACAAAAATATTTGAGATTGGGACTACTAAACGCAAGATCCTTAAATACTGGGAAAGACGAACTCTTTGTTACTGTTACCAAACACAAACCAGACATCCTTGCTATTAATGAAACCTGGTTAAAGTCAGGAGAAGAAGATCTCGCCCCTGCTTTACCCAATTACAGATTCCTACATAGGCCGAGACAAAGCAAAAAAGGGGGTGGAGTAGGGTTTTATGTAAGAGAAGGTATAAGTATTAAAGTAAAACGACATTCACATGCGTCACTGGAACAAATGTGGCTTGAAGTGAAATTGCCAAGGTGTACCATGGCGCTGGGTACTGCCTACAGACCAGAGAGTATAGGAATCTTGGAAACCCTGGATGCACTCAGTGAGTCTATAAATCTAATGAGTTACTGTGACTATACTTGTATTCTTGGTGATTTTAACATTGACATGGCTACTAATAGTAAATCTTATCAATCAAAAGAAATACTGCAATTTTGCCATCAACATAGCTTGGAGCAACTTATAAAAGAACCGACTCGAATCACAGATAATTCGCAAACCACTTTAGATCTAGTTATGACAGACATAAATTGTAAGTGTAAAAATGTACAAGTTGTTCATAATCGATGTTTAAGTGATCATGGATTGGTTATTGTCGAAATTGACATTAAAAAACCTAAAGTATTAAAACAGTTTAAATTACAAAGATCATTACGTAATATAGACTTGGATTCATTTACTAAAGACCTACAACTCATGCCTTGGGATTCTATCAACACACTAGATACCGTAGACCAAATGCTAGATACATTTAATTCATTCTTAATTAAGTTGTTTGACCTACATGCACCTGTTCGCAAGTTCGTTGTTAGAGACAAAGCAAAACCTTGGATCACGGATATGATTAAATTTATGATGAGTTTAAGAGACGAAGCACTCATAAAAGCACAAAAAACAAAAAATGACACTTCCAAAGACTATTACAGAAACCTCAAAAACTTTGTTACAGCCTCTATAGAAAGGGAACGTAAGAGTTTCTTTAATTATTCGATTAATAATAACATAAAAAAACCTGCACTGCTGTGGAAAACCATAAAAACCTCTACGCAGATAAGTACATCGCACCATAACCCTATTCCTGACCATCTTAACGACCCAAATATTATAAATAAACACTTTTTGGACTTACCACCCTGCACCTCAAACATTGATAATAATACTACATTCACAGGCTCTCTGCAACACAGTACCTTTGAACTAAAAGTGACAACAGAAACCGAAGTTAGGAAAATTATAAATACCATTAAAACAAAGGCAGCAGGCCACGATAATCTTAATATTGACATGATCAAACTAACCTTAGGTGTGACTCTCCCAGTAATAACTACGATGATTAATAAGTCCATTGAAACGGGTACCTTTCCCTCTACGTGGAAAAAAGCGCTGGTCAAACCTATTCCTAAAAAAACATGTGTTTCTGAATTAAAAGACTTACGTCCTATATCAATCTTGCCCGTTTTGTCAAAAATATTAGAAAAAGTTGTTCTAGATCAAGTGAAACAATACCTAGATAATAATAGTATCATACCTAAATTCCAATCCGGCTTTCGTAAGGGTCATGGTACAGAAACAGCACTCTTACATGTCACAGATGACCTAACGGAGGCCTCAGATATGGGAATGACTAGTGTAATGGTCCTACTCGACTATTCCAGAGCATTTGACTGTCTGGACACTGAATTACTGATAAAAAAGTTAGGGCAATATGGATTTTCAAGTAATACATGTAGTTGGTTTCGCGCATTCCTAACGGACAGGCAACAAATGGTAGTTATAGACGACATGTATGGAAATAAATGTTTCTCTACACTAGCTTCGCTTGATCGGGGCATTCCTCAGGGTTCTCTATTAAGCCCCATACTCTTCTCCATATTCACTGCTGACCTGCCTGGACAGATCAAATTCTGTAAATATCATTTATATGCTGACGATACACAATTATACTACTCGTTTAAAAGTACAGACACTGATGAAGCCATAAGAAAAATCAATGACGATCTTAATAGTATATTTGTTTGGTCTCAAAAAAATGCGCTAGTGCTAAATCCCTCTAAATCCCAATATTTAATTTTAGGCACACAAAAGCAAATAAAAAATGTTATAGATTACGACTGTAAACCTAAAATTAATAATGTTTTCCTTAATAAAGCAAGCAGCGCACGTAACCTCGGTCTGATACTTGACGGAGAGCAAAAATTTGTGGAACACATTAGTAGTAAAATAAAGAGCGCTTTTTATAAATTAAAAACCCTTTACAAAATCAGGCCATACATTAAGGAGGAATTGAGAACCCTATTGTGCGAATCTTTAGTACTTTCGCAGTTTAATTATTGCAGTAATATTTATGGGCCTAGACTCAGCACATGTACAGAAAGGGCAATACAGAGGGTTCAAAATGCCTGTATGCGTTTTTGTTTTCATTTACCTAAGAGAGATCATATAACTCCTTACTTAAACAGCAAGGGAATACTAAACATGAGTGCTAGAAGGCAGCTCCATTACGCATGTACAGTACAAAGAATTATATGGAATAAAAAACCTGAATACTTATTCGAAAAGCTACACTGGGTTAGGGATATTTCAAGTCGTGGCCTTCGTAGTAATACAAAAAATCTCCTAGTAACTCTTGCACATAGTTCGAAGCGATATCAAGGGTGTTTCAAATATTCTGCAGCAAGGATATGGAACGATCTACCTCCACCACTAAGAAATAAATTAAGTACAAATGGATTCAAAACTAAGTACAAATCAGCTTTACTAAAAAGACAGCTCGCTGCAGAGGATTTGACACATGCTTACTTGAAGTGCCTCCACCTTAAAGATTTTTTTTCTATAAATAAGTAAAATTCCCAATCAATCTATACAAATTTACCACAGCCACACTTACACATACACACACACACACACACACACACACACACACACACACACACACAAACACACACATATGCAAGAATCAATCTTATTATTATTATTTATT
>DWKC01001129.1:0-10650 GCA_018249195.1 Racta chiria
CAGTCAACACTAAAAGCTGATTTTATTAAATTTGTTTTAATATAGCTAGTAAGTAGAGTAAAAAAAAATAATTACAGAAAGTAATTAAAATTTACTACAAATTTTCTTAAAAATTGACATATTATTGAAATTTTAAAATGTATACTACTCAAGTAATTAAATAAACAGTTAAAATAACTAATAATAACAATATCTTCATGTCTAGAAAAAGATTCTATGGAGTTGTTGGAAGACACAAGGCAACAAATGACTAAAATGCAAAAGAATTTTGCAGCAATGGAATTGGAATGGAAAGAGGAAAAAAATAGATTGATCAAACAAATTGATGAGAAAACTGACAAAATTAATAGTTTACAAGAGGCAAACACTATTTTAGAAAACTCTCGGTTCGAAATTAGTTTAGCAAATTCAAAATTAACTGAAGAATTGGAGCTGAAAAATAAAGTAATTTTAGAATTACAGGAAAAAATTGAGATTTTATCGAAACCAAACATTGAGGAACTAAAGGATAAAGAACTTTTAGAAGAAGAAAAAGGAACTCTTGAAATAGCTGAAATGGCCGAATTGACTAGGAAGATTGAAATTTTAGAGCAATTGAACTTCCAAATTAGACAGACCAACAAAGATCTTGAAAATCAACTAGCCGCTGTTAATACTGAGCCGAAACCAGCCAGCACCTCAACTAAAAAAGGTAGTCCAGTTACTAATCGAAAAGGTAGTAAAAATGCCAAATCTAAATCGCCATGGAGCAATTTATCTGTAGAAAATGTACAAGAGCCAGAAAAAAAGCCAAACAAAAATGAAAGTGCTAAACAGGAAATGATGTTGCAGTCACTTAACAAAGATTTACTGGACAAGGAGTATGTCATATCTCAGAAAGAAATGGTAATATCACAGCTACAATCTTCCGTTGAGGAAAAAGATGCTACAATAGTTGAATTACGCTCTTTAGTGGATACACAAACTAAACCAATGACAGAGATGGTAAATGTTGGTACTGACAATTCAGATTTAATGCAGTCACATTTCGCGTCGAACACAGATAATTCTAAAGAATCTGTGCCTCTAACACAAGATGTAAAGGAACTCCAAGAGAGGTTATTGATTGCTGTAGAAAAAATAGCAACATTGAACAATGAGATTGAAGCAGCTAACAAGAACATGATCAAGGTTAAATCCCATTCGAAACTTAAATTAAAACAATTACAGAAAACAATTGACAATTTTAGTAAAGTTTCTGATGCCAATGCTGAAGTTGTCAAGTTAAATGATGAGTTGCATCAGCTAACCCAGAAGGTAGCTGAATTAGAAGAAGAAAAGGGTAACTTACAATTACATCTAGTGGATTATGATAGTGGAAGGTGTAAGTACTATTATTACAGACTATATTTACTCTATCATGCTGCTCGGCTGATTGGTGGGTCATGGAACTTACGAACTACACTATCACGACAATATGAATTAAGCTCGATATACTGACTGACTTGTACATTTGGTTTTTACATTTCACATGTTACGATAAATAAGCACTAAGATATAGATGCCTATATCAGTCTATGCCGTCTAGCACTCTAGCACTGACAACTATCACTCTATGCCAAAACATGTTTCTCCATCATTGTGAAGAATCTCACAAAAGTAGAATCCATCAAGTCGAGTCCAATTAATTTTGTCGTCCTATTTAATTATGAGGCCACTAAATGAAAAAAATACATAATATCATTCATAAGTTCACTCCTATATATGTTCCATACTATTTACTATCAAATACTTCCTTGTTTCAGTAACGGAATCTGATGTGTATAAAAAGCTCGTGGAAATAGAAAACTTAGCTGAAGCAAGATTAAAATCTATAAGCTTATTAGAAGCTCAAAAATTCGATTTAGTTCAAGGTATTATAATAGTAATTATAAATTATTTGATATCTTGTACACCATTCACATTTTAAGTTTTTTAATCTTTTTTTTAGAGCTACATGTCTTACAACAAAAAAATATTGAACTGGAAGACAAGTTGGCTGATATGTCTCAGCTTCAAAATGAACAGGTTTGTTCGGAAATCAAATCAGTACAGCTTGAAGAACAGATTGATGCACTTCTTACATCTAAAAAAGAATTAGAACTTGTTATAGAAAACCTAAAGTTTGATAAGGAGCAATCGATTGGCAGCATTCAAGTGTTACAGGATGAAAAAGAAGAATTGTTACACAAATTAGAAAATTACTTGCAGGAGAATATTGATTTAACCGATAAACTTGAAAAATTAAGTGCAGAAAAGGTGAGCTCTGCAGAATCGATAGAAATCGTAGAATCATTAACAACACAAGAAAAGTTAGAACTTGAAGAATACAACAAGGGCCTTGAAAATGAAAAGATAAATGACGAACAATTGCACCAAAGCTATACATCTGATTTACGTCAATGTGATAATAATATAGAAAGCTTAGTCAAGGAAAGTGCTGAGTTAAATGAAAAGGTTGAATTATTTACTAGTGAACGCCAGGAAGTAATGGAGAAAATGAACTCTTTATCCTTAGAAAATGAATCATTACATGAAAAAATCCTTGAGTTAAATAAACTCTGCGAGTCGTTACGTGATAACATTAATTTGTTAACGGAAGAGAAGACCAATCTTCAGTCTTTAAATAATGAGTTAAGTCAACAAATTGAGGAACTGAAGAATGAGAGATTAGAAATCATGAAAGAAACTGTAGAAATAGTAAAACCTTTGGATGAAAACGTTGAAAGCTTGTTGACGGAAAGCCACGATGAAAAATCTGCTGGAGATAAAATCAACAGTAGATCTAAATCTGTAAAACAATTAACAAAAGAGATTCTTAAACTGAAAAATACAATAAAAGAAAGGGAAGCCGAAATTGCTGACTGCCAGATGAAAATATTGTCCTTGGAAGAACATCAAGAAAAACAAAAAGAACTAATACAAAATAGTGGATCGTATGAAGAAAAAATTAAACAGCTAATTGATGAGAATAATCAATTAAAATATGAAATGGAAAGAGCAACTGAATTAGAGCAAGATCGAGCACAAACAAATGTAGAACACATGCAATTTGAAATTCAGAAGCTACAACAAGAGTACTCCATTGCAATAAATAATCGTGATACTAGGATACACGAATTAGAGCATCTTTTAAAAGAATATGAAATGCAAGTATTAAATTATGTTAACACGTTACAACAAAAAGATAAAGAAATTAATGATTTTATCAACCAAATCACCAAACTGAACGATGTATCACAGAAGCTCAAATCGACTATTGATTTGCTTGAGGATGAAAAGGCAAAAGATCAAAATGTAGAATTAATAAAATCACTAAACAAACAAATAACTATATATCAGAAAACTTTGTCAGATTGTGAAGATAAAATAAAGATTTTAGAGGAGGAAAAAAATCAATTGGCATCTTTAAAATCAAAATTAGAAAATAAAAATAGTACTCTTGAATCTGAAATAAAAAATATCAAGGATACCGTCATAGAGAAAGAAACGGCTGTCAATGAATTAAAAACACAACATCAGAAATATCTGGAAGAATTATCAACCTTCAAGGTTCAAACAAAAGAACAAGATGAAGAAATACACGAAATAAAATTACAGTTAAGAAAAGAATCAATTGAAAATGAGAAATTGCGGACAATTTTACAACAAAAAGATGATGAATTATTAGAGCTTACAAAAAATTATGAAGATGTTAAAGTAAAGCTTGACGCTGCTAGTATGGACTCCAAAAGTACCTCGGAACAGTATGAAGCTATGGAGAGCAAGAACAGGGAATTACTAGAAAAATTAAAGAAATTTGCTGTGACTATTAAGAAAAAGACTGCAGTCTATACAGAATTAGAATGCCAATTACAAGCGTTACAACAAGAAATTGAATGCAAAAATCAACAAATTGAGGATTTACTTTTACAAATAGAAAGTATTCCAATGCTTCAAGACAAATTAAAGCAAGCAGAGGAGCAGTTAAATATCGTTGCTAATGAAAAAATATTGATTCATGAAGATTTAAAAAATATACAAGATCAATATCTAGAGAAAAAACAAGAAATAGATAAACTACATCAAACTCTTGATACGACTTATAAGGAATTATATTATACCAAGGAAGAAAATGTTAACCTGAAAAACCAAAATGAATTTTACAGTAAGAAGATGGCTGAGTATGACATTGAACAGAAAAATAACTCTAATTTCCTGACAAAAATATCATGCTTAGAAGCTGACGTAAATAAAAAAGAAACGTACATAGAAGAATTATCTAATGAATTAAAAGAGCAAACTGAAAGAATGAATCAAATACACTTAGGTCATGGTGCTAAAGTTCAAGAATGTGAACTTTATATTGAAAATCTGCAAGCTGAAATAGAAAAATATAAAAATCGCATCGGACGCCTTGAGGAAACAGTATCCATGATGGAAGACAGTCGGGTTTCTTTGGAACGTAAAGCTGACGAGCTAGACGATCAACTGCAAGAAAAGCGTCGAGCCTATAGACAACATTTAAGCCAAGAAGATGAATTAGTTTCTAGATTAGCATATCTTATGGACAATGACATTCTTATTGCAAAACAATTATATGAGACAGATATGGAGAATCAGGAAATGCAATTCAAAATTCAATACTTAAATGATGAATATTCCCAGTTACAGAACTCCTATTCTGATTTGCAAGACTATTGTAAAGTATTAGAATTAAAAGCTAGTAAAGTAGATGAATTGGAATCTGTTGCTATTAATGACCAGTTGAAACTTAAAGAACTTGAAACTTCATTTAAACGATTAACAACTGAAAATAATACTCTGATAGAGAAAAGAAAGACAGAAGTAGACGAACTGGAGTCGGAATTTAACACACAAATCGAAAATGCTACTAAAGAAAAGAAATTGCTAAGTGAAAAGTATGAAAAGTTATGTGAACGAGAAGCTCAGTTAGAATTGCAAATTCAAGAATATCAAGCTAATTTAGAAAACTTGAGAATACATATAAATGAATTATCTTCAGAAAATCAAAAATTGCTTCAGAAATCTGACCTAAATATTAAACAATCATTGCCGGATTATACCGAACAATACATAACAGAAATAAATAATTTAAATTCTATAATAAATAGTAAGAATGAAGAAATTATAGAACTTAGTAACAAAATGCAAACATTGCAAACAAATCACGCTCTAACCCTAAAAGATTTTGAAAAAAAGACTTCTGAGCTTAATGATAAATTTGAACATTCTTCAGTTCAACTTAATACATATATCATGGATATAGATTTACTTAAGCAAACTAATGAAGACCTTATTGAAAAGTTGCAACAAAAGGACGAACAAGTTAAACAATTAATGGAGAAGAAAAAACTATCTTTTGAAATGAACATTCCTAAAACTGAAGGTTTAACTATTTCTTCCACCATAGAAGATATAAGTGATGAACAAAAAGTTTTCATTTTGTCGGAGCTTCAGTCACAAATAGTTGATGACGTTGGAATGGATCATGTTGATACAATATCTAAAATTAAGAAAACAACCGAATTATTCCAATCTCAAGCTGATTCTCCAGTAGGAACTTCAAAAGAAGGTATTGAGCCACCCATGGTGTCAAAAAAATCGTACCTCTGTTACGACAAAGACGACACAATTCCAGAACAGTTGGATCCATTTAATTCCGAGGAAGGATGGGGAGTTGATGTTCATGAAGAAAATGTTGATATTACACCTGGGTTATCTCATTTAAATAAAAAAATACAAGAACTCAACGAAGACAATCAAAAATTGAAGGGTGACCTTGAAATTACGAGTACGAAACTATTGAAAGCCCTAAAGAAATTGAAAGAGTTAAAAGCTTCGAATGACATCTTAACAAACGAATTAAACATTTCCAAGCAAATCTCACAGAATTCTCTATTGGATATGGCCATAGAAAATGAAATGTCTAATAATCTGGAAGAGTTGGAGAAAAAAATACAGGAACTCAGCTTAGAATTAACATCAGAAAAACGCGATAAAGACGCGCTCAAAAAACAAAATGAAGTATTAAAAAATGCTAACGAGCGTCTTGTAGAAATAAAAGAAAAAATGGATAATGAAGTTGAATTATGGAAATATAATTTTAAACAAGCTAACGATAAAATTTCATCATTACATTGGGGTGCTGAAATAAAAGATAATACAGACGTCCCAACTACATCTTACTTTAACAAAAATGTGGACACAAAAGATGACATGGTTAAATTGGAAAACGAAAATGAAGAATTGCAAACTATGGTTGATAATCTAAATAAACAAAATGAAAGTTTGTCTAAAGAATTTATTCAATTGAAAGATGAATTCCAGAATCTCCTAAAAGAATCCAGAAATCGTCCACTTTCATGTACAGATTGTGAAAAATACAAAGATCAATTACAAGTATTACTAGATTCAAACAGAGACTTGACTGCAAATAAGATTGCATTAGTTCAAAAAGTTCAAGAGTTACAAGATCAACTAGAGCAAGCTCAACACAATCTTGATACACTGAAAGGTAATAATGAAGAAAATGAAAAAATAACCGATCAGATGAAAAAAGATTTTCTAGTAAAAGAATTAAATTTAGAACAAACAATAGAAAAGCAAAACGATACGATGAAAAGTTTGTTACTTGAGTTGGATGATGTTAGATCAAAGGTTGTTAGTGCTGAAGAAAACGTAGTTTCTGATAAAGATAAAAATGAAGAAAATAAATTGATCCATTTAGAAAAAGAGTTGAAGACCGCCAATGACGCAGTGAAACTGTCAGAAGCTTATGTTCATGAATTGCTTCAAAAAATTGAGTCGTACCAAACTGAAATCAAAGATCTAAATGACAAGGTACGGAATCTAAACGTTGAAAATGATCAACTATTATCTTCTGTTGCTGAATTACGTACATCTATATCAAGTGCTGTGGATCAACGAGGATATGAAATAGCAGAATTATGGAAGCAGCATTTAGCACAAAGAGAAGCAGAGTTTCAAAAAATTGAACAAGATTTACGAACCCAATTAGGTGCCTCTGAATCTAAATATGAACAATTATTTGACAAAATTCAGACTTCAACACAGAATGAAACTGAAAAAATTATAATGATGGAACAAGTGACATCCTTACAAAATAAGATACAAGAAAAGGAAGAAAGTCTTATCAATTTACAAAACAAATATACTGATGTAATGCATCAATTGCAAACTTTACATTCAGAGATGGAAGATGAAAAACTTTTGTTCGAAAATAAAATGCTTGCCCAGCAGGAGGAATATGAAAACGTTATCAAAGAAATTAAGATGCAAAATAAAATGCTTTCAGGAGATTTGGAAAAAGTTACAAAATCGCATGAGAGTGAAGTATTAACAATCAATCTGAATAATCATAATCTTAACCAAGAACTCGAAGAACTCCGTAAAGCGTCTGCTTTAAAGATAGATGAATTAACTAAACAAATCCAAGTTAAAGATAGCGAAATATTCCAAAAAACTCAAGAATTTACTACATTATTAACACAAAAAACTGATGAATTTGAATTTGTTAGGTTGAAATTGATAGAGTATGAAAAGAAAATAGAAGATTTAGGATTTGAGAAAGAATCAGAACTGGCTGTCTTGAGATTGAAAATGCACGATACTGTAAATAATTTTGAAAACAATAAGGGGAAATTGGAAGAAGAGAAGAAAAATCTGACGGAAGCATTGAATAATAAAATTATAGAGTGCACTAACCTCAATAAGATGATCACTGATTTAAAGAAATCTCTAGAAGAGTATGCTGTTAAGACGTCGGAAGCCCAAACAGCATTGGAGAACCAAGAAATAGAGATAATAGCATTGAAAGAAGAAATATCTAGTTTAAATGATATGTTTAGATCTTCAAGCAGGAAGGTTGAAAAACATGTAACGTTTGCTTCTGATACACATTCTGGCGCACATCACACAGATTCCTTCTTAAATAAAGAACTTCTAGACGCTGTTCCAAGGGCGGAATTAGATTTGGCATTATACATGTTGCATCAAAGAGATGTACGCTGTGAGGAACTGACGATGGAACTTACACAATTATTGGAAGAGAGAGATACACTTCAGTTGAGGCTTTCAGACAGTTTACGTTCTATAGAAGAATTAAAGGCAAAGTCGAATTCAAAAGTGGATGTTCCACTACAGGATATTATGCCGGAATTACCGTCCACAAGCGTTGAAAAGGAACACCAATCTGTTGAAACGCAACATATGTCGCGAAGTAGCAGTATAAGCGACCCTGATGCTGACAAACCAAAACTACAAGCCAAGTAAGTAACATAAAGTTTATTCTACACTTTAGTTCATGTCTATCATTATATTATAAACTAGAAGTGCCCGCGACTTCGTCCGCATTTGAATTTAATATAATTCTAAATTATTACATTATCTATCTGCCAGTGAAAGCCTCGTGAAAATCGGTCAAAATCGGTTCCAGAGATAAAACGTAACAAACAGACAGACGAAAATTGTAAAAAAGTTATTTTGGTATATGCACCGTGTACCGTGTTATACATACATATGCATATATGTGTTTGTTATTTTGTAAAAGGCGGTTATTTTGATATTGCAAACAGTCACTGAAATTGTATTTATATGTATATATAAATGATATCTAAAACTTATTTATGTTCGAGACCAAATAGTCTGACTGAATGAATTTTTGACACTTAGACTTTGACAACGTATGTCTGGTCAGCTAGTTATTTATAAAATTACGTAACATATCATTGTTAATCTTGATGATCAGTGATGCTTTTTATGGCGTAGAACTTTCGAGATATTTATATTTCACGTAGATTCAAAACATATGTTATAATTGTCTAAATTTATGTTTAAGATTTATTCCATAACTATGATGAAAAATTTATTGACTCTAACATCCATACCATCATGTAATATAATATAACATATCTCAGGTTGTCTGAGCTGCGTAGTGTGAAGCAAAGTCGCGACGTGCGGCTGCGGCAGGAGAGCGAGCAGCGACAGTTAGGCATGAGGCTGCTGCACCGGGACGTGGCCAACCTGCCTCCGGAGGCCGTCGACCAGCTCACTCAAGCACACCACACACTCAGTGAGTACAAATTGTTATTGTTACCTTCAAAATTAATTCAACTTTTACTGTTTTTTCAAATATTTCCAGTTACACACGATTTGTTTATTGTTGTGGTAGATTTCAAATGTTTAATGTTCATATTCGACAAGTATATTGAAAATATGTATGATTGAAATGAATGATTTGAGTTTGAGTTTGTTATGCTGATATTTCAACCCATGGGTTGCAAACCACGGTAAGACTGACTGAAAGTCTTCAATGCAATTGGGACGCAATATCTGTATTACAATAAACAAATCGTGAATACCTATTGAAAACATTTAGTATCCGCGACGGTATAAACTTAAAAACATGGTACTTACCTTTAAAACTTTTAAATGTACTACTAAAAGGTCCTACCGCCTAGTTCGTAGTGACCGCGGAGGGTCCAAGTTAGATTCCCTGTTAGGGCAGCTATTTATGTGACGGAGGAATGTTTTCGCTTGTGTTGTGGATGTTACAGGTGTTGTATATCCGACACGAGGAAGTCCGGGGTATGAGTTTATAGACGTTTATTACGGTCGGTTTTAAAGGTTATTATAAACTGAACGATAATTATTGGGATAAATATGCTTGGCCTTGAGTTTGATAAGATCTTCTTAAAAGATAAAAGAAGCGATGGCGTAGTTTGACTTAAAAAAAAATTTTTTTTTTGTATACAAATTATTCTTCGAATAATTCGTGTTTGTTTAATTAAGTAACATTTTTGCAAAAGTCTGTAGGTTAAGTACGTGAAAATTAACCAATACTATTTAATTTTCTTTCATATTATTTTGTTACCAGCTCGCGATTCCCAAAGCACTCCCACAGTACTTCTAAACTGGCTCCGAGGAAAAAGCACGCCCAAGGTTGTTCACATGTAAATTACTATTTTATTTAGGAACAGATCTGTACAAATCCACTTTGTTATATAAGCATGTAAAACATTAAATTTATGCTACGTCAGTTATAAAAAAAAATGCATTTAAATATTTGTCACAGCTTCTTAAAGTTGAAGTATGATATGTTTAAAATATTATGGAAAGTGACCTCAAACTGGCTTTACTTGCCCGAATGAATTATCGAAAAATGGCATTTGTAGAATCGTGTTCATTGTTAAAATAATCAAAAAGTGTATATTTTCACATGTAAGTAATGTAGAATTATAATTTCACGACCAAGCTTATGATTCCAAGTTATTTTAATTGATTTGTCCATATTGTTATATTATATTCCAAATTATAATTTGTAATTATGAAACAGTGTTAGCGTAATCAAAGGTGAAGTTTCCGCCCAAAGCAATAGTAGAGGGAAAACTAATGCATTGTAAGTGAAATGATCATTTTAGTTGTATCTTGGGTTTGCTAAAGATATTTAGCTAGAGATTATTTTTAAAATATCCCCTTAGTATTTTCATTAGTTAGTATTATTATCTTAATACCTAAAAAATTCCACATCACAAAATTTATATCGAATAATATTTTCGAATAATTTTGTGTGAAACTTCATATGTTACGAACGAACGATTTACGAATTAT
>DWKC01001130.1:0-10647 GCA_018249195.1 Racta chiria
ACACACCTTTGAGATCTTTATGAGAACTCTCGGGAGTGCAGATTTCCTCACGATGTTTTCCTTCACCGTAGCAAGTGGTAATCAATTTCTGATACGCACTTAACTTTGAAAATTAGAGGTGCGCGCAGCAGGATTTTAACCCGGGACCTCCCGTTCAAGAGATCAACGTTCAAACCGTTAGGCTATCACTGCTTGATAAAAATGCTTAATAAAAATAAACAGTGTTAAACCAACCGGCGCGTGTTGTGTGTGACCACTATGAAAAGTTCCTCTGTTATAACTTAAATCCTGAGCGTAATTAATGTCAGGTCATGACTATCTAATGTAAATAATGACTAACGAATGACAAGCTAAGTTAAAAATAATAGGTTGTAAGAATAAAAATCATAGGACATGTTTAGAAATGCTTTTATTTTATTATTACCGTTCTTATGTTTTATGTATATGTACAAACAAAACTATATTAGATTATCAGTTTCCATTCTGAAATGAGAAATCATTTTAGCAATTCAATTACATGTGTTGTCGACAGGCACAGGCAGCTACTACTCGATACAAAACGATCAATGTCTTAACATACACTGATTATGCTTACGACTTAACTTAAAAATACGTCAGGGTGAATTCAAAACTTATAATAAATTTGACGTCAATAACACTATACCACAGTAAGGAATGGAAAAAATTCAAGTTCAGAAAAAAATAAGTGAAACATCACACCCGATTGTTTGCAGATACGACCGGTAGAAACTTATCACGACCATACACGCACTCGACCACTCTCTCAGTCACGCCCGAGTCATCGCCGATACATCGCTAACCTAGAATCAATTACCACACTATTCGTAACAACTAAGAGCGGCCGCCGCGCCCCTGCCGCGCCGCCCGGAGCCGCGCGGAACATTACACTAGGTACGGATTACCTAATCCAGTCTCGTCAGTCTGCGGCCCCGGGCGAGGCGGGCGGGCGCCGGCGGCGAGGGGGGCGAAGCTCTTCACTTCTTGGCGTTCTTCTTGGGCGACGCGGCCTTGCCTTTAGCATTGTTTGAAATTTTTGCCTTTTTCCCCTTCGGCTCACCTTCCTCGTCGTCCTCGTCCTGTGGAATATTTCAAATAATATTTTAATGGCCAGAGAGCAAAGTCAACAGTATTCGCAACATGTTGGTTACAGATTTCATGGGAGCAAACTCAGGATCGAGGTGAAATAAATGTTGGTGATAGATATAGACATGTGAGGTAATATCTGTAAATCAACATTGTTTTAACCTTTTGAGTTAAGTTAAATTAGTTAATAGTATGCGCCAAAACAACTATTATTTAAATTTTATTAAGATTCAGATTGTTGTCTGTAACCAAATTTACTTTTAAATGGCACAACAGCCACTGTTTACTATTAGACAAAACAACAGTAGCTACAATATTTCATTTAAATACATAGCTACCAAATAACTGGCTTGAAAAATATGTGCAACCAAAAATAACAATTGACAAGTATAATAAAGCTATCAGAAGGTAAAGGGAATAAGAATGAGTACAGAAAACCACCAGCCAATTGAAGAGTCGAGATGTGGCAGTTCACATTCTCCAACACAATAAATTTTGAGGAACATTATTAGTCATTAAATGGGCCCAGTTTTACTAAAAAATGACAGTAAAATCTAATAAGGTCATATAACAGTCCAGGAATGTTGTATTCTATTTAGTGTTTGAGACAAACTGTCATTGTTTGGCACAATTGGACATTCAAGCCCTTTTCCCTCTGTTAGACATCTAAAATTGCATTCATATCACATTTGTTATTAGTTGAAGGTTTTCAGTACCTCATTCGTCTTGCGCTTGCCTGCTGACGCTTTCCTTTTATTCTCATCTTCCTGCAAATTTAGTCATCTACTGAATCACTAAAGTAAGTTCATTCAAACTATCAGAATATAAACTTATCAGCCAGCCTGAACCCTAATTCGGGATTCAAAATAGGAAATGTTAGTAAATAGTAAATGGTCAAGGCAGTCTGGTTGACTTACTGACACCACACATCTTCTCAATGGTGTGGTTGGAACATGTAAAAATTGCAGAAGTATATGGTTCTCGATTAAAGGATATTTATTTATATATTGACAAATATTGTTCACAAAACACATATAATGTGGGCACCACATTATGCCACTACCATGAAATGTCACATAAGGTTTTTATTCAAATCTATGTCATAACAAATTCCATAGTACTAACACCATATAGCACATCAATCAAATATTTGTACCAAGTGTTTATGTCTATATATGACTAAAGAATAATAAATCTGTACTAACCTTGAACTGGGAGTCATCACCCTCTTCCTCATCCAGAATTTCCTCCTCCATCTCTTCCAAATCTTCAAACTCCTCTACCAAAGCGCCAAGTAAGTGCTGACCGATTAAGTGCACTGGCCCTGAGCCCTACAGCAAAAAATGATGTATTAAAATGCTCTGCATACATTATTTATTATGATGCAGAACTATAAATCAGACAAATGCCTCAACAAATCATGCAAGGGTACAGCAACATCAAAACGAAATTGCTCACCCCTCAATAACCTATGGTGGGTTTAACATCATTGCAAAACAAACATGATAAATTTGAGTCTAGGGAATACAAGCTGAAAGTCTTTCTAGATCATTCTTTAACTAACGTTGAATGTGCATTTCTGAACAAAATAGGTAGAGGTCAGACCATGCCTTTAGAAAGTTGTAATTGACAGTGTTATACTGGACATGGTAACTGAAATCAATGATATTCAGTTTAATATGTGAACTCTTCATATTGATATCATTATTATTGGTAATATTCAAGGTTTGTATATGGTTATTTTGTTTCAAGACTATGTGCATGATTCTAATACAATAATGTTAGTTTCTGAATTATGAGCATGAGGGGCCTGCTTACCTGTACAAGGGTAAAAGTAACTGGTGCATCAGGGAACTCGATATCGAGGCGTGCATGCCTCGACTCTCCCACTTTCAGGATGGCCACTGGGATTTTGATTGTGTCTTGCAGGCACATTGTCTCCACCTGGATACAAGACAATTGGGATGTGGTTAGTAATAAATTATAATAATAAATATATAAATTATACACATCATTTTCCTCATTTTACATCTTTAACTAAGACAACACTTATTCTTGTTGTAGGTCTCTATATTCACAAGTATTTAGATTACAATTTGAAATGGATTTGTAAAAACATGATCAGACTAATAGTATTAAACAATATATTTGTCATTATGAATTTACATATTGTTTTGACACTTTCCCCAAAAGCAGTAAAATCCTTATTTCCCTAAAATGGTAACATTTGTATCAATCAGACAAATGCCTCATAAAATCATTGTGTAAGTGTTAAACATTAAAACAATATTGCACACCCTTCAATGTGTTATGGTGTTTGATCATCATCTTGATACTGTACTGTCAACTCATTTTACAATTTAGATACCTAAGTAAGTTCATAACAACGTTCACAAGTAATGATACAATGGAAATGTATCAAAGTATTGACTCATATAAAATTAAATCTAGTGATGCTCTAATAACCTTTGAAATATGTTCAATACAATGGCTGTTATATTTGGAGGTTATAAAGTTGAATGAATTATTTGCTTTAGAAATATAAAGTTATTAAATGTTATTGTATAGGTAGTTTTAGAATTACATTACATTATAAACATCAACATATCACTGTTGTAATGTAATACAATGTGCTCACTTGTACGACATTGAGTTCATCAGGCTTAGCGTCAGGCCCGAGCAGCGCCTGGCGGATCAACAGTTTATTGCTGCGGGGGTACTCCGCCTTCGCCTCGGGGTCCCACGTCTCCGTGGGGTGTGACGTAGAGAGTGTGACACCTGGAATATCATAACACGCGCATCACTTTCACTGCATAAACAACAATGGGTGTGAACATTTACACACGACTGGCCGCGCGAAACGATCAAACCCTTTAGTCAAACTTCTTTCAATCTGCGCACCTAACAACACAGCCGAGAATGTGTCGACGGTTACCCGAGACGCTTGGACGCCATACTTTCAAATTACCCGCCTCGCCGGCAGTATTGGCACAACATAAATTTGCTACTCGCCGCGCCCAAGTAATAGATCGATATGAATTATTACACAAACGTATGGAAACGATTGGATGTCGTGGAACACTCTTCATCGGCTGCTCAATATACCCATTTTACACAAGGTTTTTATGGACAGTAAAAATGGCGGCAACATTAACTACGTGAATCAAACATAGCTACTCACTGTACATAATTGATTTCGGGGCATCACAAATATTAGTAAAGTATTGTAAGAAAAAATTACATTATAATAGGAGAACTTACACGATATAAAATGGCGTAGGGAGCCGGGTGTCAAACCTGACGCTAAATTTACTTTACTTTTGGAGACAAAAGTACAGTTAGTTAGCACTAAATAATATTAACAACGCATAGCTAATACACACAAGATTAATACATACCGTAGAAATATTCGTCAGACATGATGATTTTACTAATTTATTGAGATTTTTGCGACACGTTCACGTGCGATGCCGGCGCACACAAATCTGAAACCAATGTTGCCATAAGCTAGTTCACAAGTTCTCAAAATTTTGACAGCTACGTAGTTAGCAAAAAAAAACGAAGAGAAAACTGTTTGTATTTTTATCATCATGTAGTATCATCATTTGTATAAAAAATTAATAATTATACGGGAAAATAAAAATATATATATCAACAATACTGCACTCAGCTATCTCAAATTTCACGGGATGATGGTAAACTTCCCATAAATACAAGTTACTCTATGTGGTAAACTATACTGTCAACGACAGGCAAGCTGCGATGCTGCCCGATGAAAAACTACGTCGCGTACTATAATTAATCGGAACTAGCGTAAAAAGCACTAGATTCTCTAAATTTCATGACTTAAAAAAGTACTAGATTCAGCACTAAAATTAATCGCACAAAAGGTATTATAGTGGAAAAACATTGTAATTTGAACAAACAATCATAAAAATTACTAGATTTAACAGTCATTTAGCATTATTACATTTTAGTGAAAGAAACTAACAAATTCTTCTTTCAATGTAAGAATATATGTGATGGATCAGTTTGGATAATATTTTAATTTTTTTTGTGTTATTCTGATAGAAATTATACCAAAAAAGCAGCAGGTCTAGTGCTGAAAGCACTAAATGGCAGAACTTGCATAAATGTTGTTGATTCCCATGCCCTATTGGCCTATCACGTGAACACATATAGAGTGGTGTGTCAAATTATGGGGCTTTGGCGGATATACAATAACTCATAACTTATTCAAGTTTTGTGTGATTACCGGCTTGCGCAACCGCTTAAATCGTGTTTTCTCTTACTTGAATCTGTAAAAATCTTTTCATTCCAATCTTATTTGATGTTTCTGACAATAAAAATAGTGGGAGTCTGGAGTTTACCATTTTCTTAAATACACTTTATCAAAAAATAATCCGCTTTCCCGGCCAGACGTTAGACCCGTTTTGACAAAATTTGGTTCAACAATAATTCTGCCCAGAGTATATTTCACGCGGATGAAGCAGCAGGCTATTGAATTAAAATATGTCAATGCCCTATCGCGATTCCACTCAAAGGCTGACACGGAGGTGAAAGCAAGTAGTGTTAACACCGTAAGCTTGTCAGATCAGCAGTTGTCAGATCACCACATAATATACAAGCTAACGATTCGTTTGAGGTTTATCTGTTCCCATAGAACTACTTGACAAATATTGATAGTGTTTACCATATAGTTTGCTGATAACAAAGCACAGCAAACACACATACATTTGTATATGCATAGTACTGTAAACACATACATTTAGAATATCGCTTGTGCCTTTTTGATATACATTTGTGAATATGTAAGTGTAAGTGTAGGTATTGTATTTAAGGAATCTGAATTTAATGAAGCAGATAAAACAATTAATTTTTATTTAGATATTACATGATTTAAACAAAATTATTTTTTACAAACGTATAATGCGGTCGCCATTTCTAGCACTCGATTCAAGATTGTTACGAAAGTACCGAGCAACGATACTTTTGTAACGGGTACTCATTCATTTAGTAACGAATACCTATGAGTATCCTTACAGAGGTATAATTTGTCATCGACGTTCACCAATAGTCAAGTTGTTTAATTATTAATTATTATAGTCAAATTATATATTTTCTGATTTTTGTATATTCGCTCACTTTCCTGCCAGAGTAACATAATACGAAATAACATTTATGTAAAAATATCTATATGATGCGTGTAATGGAACGTATATCTGCAAACCATGAAGGACGCCATTTTGAAAATATTTTTCTATAGACAATCCATCATTGGCTATGCCAAAATTTTGCTTACTTTTCATTGGTCACAATTTGCACATACAAAACAAAGCTACCAATAACAACTTGGATTTTTTCATTATAATGATGCAATGTTGCTGCTCGTCGATCCGAGCTGACACAAATTTATTTGTCAAAATACCGTATAAACTTAATTGCTTTCATCTCCGTTGTTTCTCCTAAGTTTTCTCCCATCGCCCCCAGTTTATTTTGTCCGTTTCCTAAGTAAACTTTTCAGCAGTCTCGTGGAATTTTAACCTAACAATCGCAATCGTTTATCGTCACAGTGGATAATTCTGTGCGAGTGAGTGTATTGTATTGCATTGCTCGAGTTTCCGTTCTTGACCTTAGGCCATCGATGCTAGATGCATTTTTATGTTGTATAATTGACGCCAAATTTCTGGGATGTGTGATGCCAAATTGTTATGTGTCGCGTCGTCTGTGCGCTGAGGTTCGAGGGCTGAGCTCGTGTAGCAATCTGATCTGACAGATTCCAATAAGAATATGTGAAGTGAATCTAGCTTATCGTTGCAATTCAGGCGACGCGTAAGTAGATTAGAGACGTTGTACGCTACGGCACATCCTCGCGCTGAACAGTAACTGTTTTATTTTTAGGTGAGAGAGACGGCATCGCTCGGCGTCGCGTGCGGAGGTCGAGTGCACTTGTGTAAATAAGATTAGGAGGGAATCTCTGAGTCGAACAATGAGAGCATCGTAGCGGAGTGGCGACCGGCAAGTGTAGTACCACGCGGGACACATGTTATAGCGCATGGTACAATGAGTGAGGAGTCTGCGAGCGATGGCAGCAACAAGAGTCCTTCCGTGGGCGCTACGGCCGGGATCGCAGCCGCCGAGAGCACCGCGTTGGACGCCTCCACTAATATTTCACACACACAGGCAGCACAGGTACCAACTTTATCTATTTTCTTGCTTTGATTTCCTCATCGCCCACCCATAATTGTCGCTGAAATAGACACAATGACCATAATGACAAATTTAAACATCTGTTCTGTAAATAATGTTTATTATTATAATATTGTCATAGTAGTAAAACACCTTTGTCCTATCTTAGGAATGTTTCTTTTTCTTTATTAATTCCATATAATAAATTCATTCTTAGCATAAGTGTACAAAAACATCTGTAACAAATTGATAGGGTTTGGATTAGATTATGTAGAGTTAGTATGTAAAAGGAAATGTCATTTGTATAGTTTTTTTAGCTGATTACAATGGAGACACTTGCAAGTCGAGATAACGAGGTAACGCATGTTTTTGGTATCACCTGGAAGTCTAGTCAACGTATGGTTTTTAAGATAATTTGAAACAAACACCTTACTGTACCTACCATTGAATCACTAAAATTGTCCAATGAATGATTATTGTATATATTTTGATATCGATATTTGACAAGATGGGATGTTGAAAACTATAGCAAAGATCCCTTAAATACTTCGCTTCTATAATATGTCTATTATATTTTACAATATATACTCTTTTGTGCACACTAGGAAAAGAACATGATTAAAAATGCAATTAAATTTAAACACAATAGGCGGTTTTATCGCTGTAGTAGCGATTTCTACCAGACAACCTTAGGACGGAGGACTTAGATGTAGAAAATACGTAAGTAGGGGTGCAACATTATAAAAGATAAGAAAGTAATATATAACATGCATAAATATAGTATACATAATATTATTATATACATGTTACTGTTTGCTATGCTACCTTTTTTAAGATTTAACCATTTAGAGGGAACATACAACGTAACAAAAATGATCACTTGAAAGCTTAACATTAAACAGATCTTTAAATCAAGTGTTGCAAGTAATGGTCTTCCTAGGCCCATCATTTAAAGGTTTATCCAACGATGCTCCATGTAATGGGATAAACAAAAAAAATATGCCCACTTTACCTGTATGGCAGATAAGTTAAAAAAATATTTTGTATGTCTGTTTATCTCGTTAGTTGTGCATGAATCACATAAAAAAGTAGTTAACCAATGTAAATAACTTTATTCATAAACATTGTGCATAACTCTGAGTAACATTTAGTTTTTGTTTCAATGCAAACTCTTCATTAAATCAAATGATATATGTGCTTCAAGTGTTCAAGAAGTATTATATTTGTAATGAACATTTAAAACGTACAAAACATATTTTTGAGTTATTATTTGATAATCTATTATCTAATACATAAATATTTGTTGTAGCGTTTTTGTATTTTCGACCCGTGAAAACTGATCTACGCAGATATAGTCACGGGAAATACCTAGTATAACATAAATTCAGAGTATCAATACATTATTATCTTTCCATTCATATTGTGCCTCCAATGGTATTGTATATCTAGTAACAGTTCTATTTACTATCTATTTGCTTATATTATAGTATATGTCTTAAAATTTACTTAAATATATTTAAAAGTATTATTTTACATTAAGTGTTGAAATTAGTATGTATTATGTGTATTTATCTTATTTTTATTTACATCAGTTTTAATAAATCCGATTCACCTTATTTTTCAATTTGTGTGCAAACACAAAAACAATTCCCTTGTGTAGATTTTGTTTTTGCTCTCAATGATTTCAAGTAATTTGTTTGACGTAATTGGCTTAAAACTTTAATCGTATAATTGAATTTCTATATTTAATTTGTAAACTGTTTTTATTGTGAATAAATAAAAAATAAATAAATAACCGAGGAGATTTAGACTATACTCGGCCACGCTGCTCTGATGCAGTTTGGTGGAGGTGTTTGTGTAATGTCGTGTATACTTAATATTCTAAGCAGTAATTGTATGTTATGGGTGAAGGTTTAATGCATAACATTAAGTCTCGCCGCAAACGGGCCTCCGAACGCAGCCACCGGTGGCAGTCGCGCGCCGCCAGCTTTTTTGCACAAGCGAAGGTAGCCTGCGACAGCTACCGGTGTTCGTAAACCGCCACTTTTTAAAACCCACCCTCTGCTTCCTCTGCTTCCGATGGACTCCGATACGGTACTGTTCGCGCTACATGCTGATTCGCAGCCTACGTAAACGACGTAAACGACTGCTCTGTGGCCGGGAGGTACAGTACCAGTACAGTTAACCTACGGTTAAGTACCTGGGATGTATCATCGACAGCGCGTTGCGGATGGGCCAACACTGTGGCCATATGGTCCATCAGCCAAGAGCCGCACGCGCTGTACGCCGACCGTTGTTTACCTCCACTCTCCCTAGTCCTCCTGAATCTATGTTCGGGTAAAAATGTTATCCTTGACCCCCCAGTCCCCACGTCCAAGTCGCAAGCGCACAGGCATGACGAAGTAGGAAGTGTAGTATAGTAAACACCTAAAACATAACCTGCATTTCGATAATCTATCAAGATATCGAGAAGATGGTTTTTTTAAACATTTATGATTATGTTTGACTGCATTTCAAGATTTTTTGTTTATGTTTAAAGCGACTATTACGGCAGACTAATGTGGCGGAAAATACGCATGCATCTGACTAAAACTTGTGCAGATCTCTTTCTAACATGCATGCGACGTAGGGTGTGGCCTGCTGTAGCCTGAAGCCGCTGCCGACCACAAGTTTGCGGCGAGCCCCTACTACATATGTGAAAAGTCAAGCAGTAGGTTATTGCTAGCTGCCGGTGATAGTGGTCGGTGGTTTGCGCCAAGTCCTAGAACTTAACAAGTTTCCATCGATTAATGAAAGTAAACTATTAAGATCATATTAGTACCCTGGTATAATCCACTGTTTGGAGGACTCAATCTTTCGCGGTTTTCATATTAATGTCATGCTAAATATTTTCAACTTAAGTTTCCAAGCTTCTCCTGTGAGTAATGCATAAATATGCAGCATTGAAATTGTAAGTACGAACATTTTAATTAACTGAGCTTAGTTGTTGTTTGATTACTGAGGTTATCACAAAAAATATGGGTATGAGGAGTTCAATGACTTATTTTACTACTTATTATGCTCTCGTGATATACGAGTATTATTAATTAATATATTATTTCTCATTAGGTTCTCATTTATGTATCAATTCTAACACTTCATTATATCATACAGGAGCTTTTTAGGGTTCCGTAGAAAATTCGGAAACTTTATAGTTTCACCATTTTCTTTCGTCCGTCCGTCCGCACTCTAGCGCAGAGATCCATTTTACTACAATACGCTTAGATATGTGAGTTGTCCAAAGATATTTATTTATTTTATTTATATACATATTTTCATGATAAGAAAGTGGTATATAAAATCTGCAAAAATTAC
>DWKC01001131.1:0-10644 GCA_018249195.1 Racta chiria
CTCTCGAGTTCTTCATAAAGTTCTCAAAGGTCTGTGGAGTCTACCAATTCGTACTTGGCGTAGTGGACTATGGCCCGTAACCCTCACACTGTGGAGACCCGAGCCCAGTAGTGGGACAGTTATGGGTTGCAATGATGACTAGATGCATCTGCTCTACTCGAATAGATTCTTAAGAAGTTGTTAGTTAAATTAAATTCATTTATTTCGTCTTAGGACCCAAAAGCTCACTTAACGAAAGTCAATAAGTTAAGAATTCCAAGTGTCTACCATAAACCACAACTATTGGCCTTACTGTCCAAGTTAGTGTCTAAATTAAGGTCAAATAATCTAATGTTTTTCCATAAACAGTTCGCCCCGGTCTAATATGTTACATAGCCGACGACAGGGCCGTTAAAGTCTGTATATATATCGTCGAATATAATCCGCAGAACTGATAGCTTCGTACCAGCATCGTGACTCAGTGAACTGGCACCACACAATACCATAATACAATATACACCTTATTGTAAATACATAAGGGTCAATTTCACGTACACCATGATGTTTCAGTCAAGGTGAGTCATAGTGAGCCAGGGCCGAGGTCATAGGGTCTTAAGTATGATGGTTATGACTTGATCGGAAACGGAGGTGATTTGATTGCCCCGTAGCGATGTTACAAGTCCCGGGTTCGATTTCCAACTTTGCGGATGTTCAATTCAATTCAATTCAAAATATTTATTCCATCATAGGAACATCGATCTCAGTTAATGAAAGTCAAAATATTGCATGAAAAGTCGAAATTATTACAATTTCATTACATGCGATATATGTGACAGATGAATATTTGTTCTCGGGAGACATGGAGTACTAGTGCATAGGTTTACGACTGCTATCTGACTTGAACAACCGGGCATGCCGTAGCCTCTCTAACTAACGTGCCCTCCGAAGCTCGGACGTACCCTTGAATTTTTTGGAACTAGTGATCACCCATTCGCTTTCCAACCACGCGCGTGCTTACTTTGCCGATCACTTGTGATCGTCACAAACCACAGAGCTATGAGAGCTTCAGTAAGAACGCTGTAAATGTTTACATGCATATTTCAAACGCGTTTTCCTACACTGCGACCCATATATTCTCCTCGCTACCCCAATTGCCTTCCCCGGGACACAGGAACAAGGATAGAGGGTGATATCGATCCCAGGGCAGGTGCAGCGGCGACCCCGTGACCCACTTCCGGGGGTCACTGTCACTTCACTCCACTATCCCTATTCCCGCTGCGGAATCTAAATTCAAATTATATTTATGCGAACACGTTTCCAAAGTCAAACTACGCCATTGCTTCAACAAATCCTTACTTTACGGTCTTAGAAGCTGCAAAAAAATCAGAAGTGGGATCAATGAAATCGAAAGAAAGAAAGAAAATAAGTTTCTTTCATCAGCAATACAGATAAACCAACTGAATTTTAATAATAAGAAAAAAAAAGTACATTTAACAATTTCTTGCGCTAACAAAATGGGACGCACTCAGCAAAAGGCAAGCCAACGGCCGCTGGTTTTCAGGGCGACCCGTTATAATAGATAAGTCGAGCAGTGGCTCATAAAGATATTATGGCACAATTTATAAACAATTATCGGAATACGCTACCTTATTCTCTGCTATTGTACCTTAGTAACTAACATCGCTTCGCTTCGGTATAGCTAAGAGTCGTAAACGGAAGTTTTTACAATAACATATCTTCATCATCATAAATATAATAAAGCTGCAACTGATCGCTGTCTGTACATGGAAGATATATAGAAGAAACTTATAGGGGGGTTTGTAGTAAGGAATAGAACCCAAAACATCCATTTTTAGAATTTTTATGTTTGTCTGGGCCTTTGTTCGCGCTTATTTCAGAAACGGCTGATCCGATAAGAATGGGGTTTTCACTGATGTATTTAGCTAAGCTTGGACTGACACTAAGGGGTATTTTTATTGAAATCGGTGCACAAATGAAAAAGGCATGACAATTTAAAGAATTCCGTCTATACAAATTCCGCGCGGAGTCGCAGGCATGTACAGACAGCGACTTGTTACAGATTTATTACATATATGACTAGCGTCTTCCCGCGACTACGTCCGCTAGTCCCCAACCCCTATCCCGCCTCCTATGTCGAAATTTCAATAACGTTACAATAAAAATATATTTATTGTTAAAAGGCGTTACATATATCTATTTCTAATATCTC
Organism: Racta chiria; assembly: GCA_018249195.1. Lineage (NCBI taxonomy): Eukaryota > Metazoa > Arthropoda > Insecta > Lepidoptera > Hesperiidae > Racta > Racta chiria. The sequence continues at coordinate 2,210 of DWKC01001131.1, forward strand.
AAATATAAACTTTATGAACACTTTAGATACATAATTCATATATATCTTAAATAAATACATATATATCTTTTGATAGAGTGAAGTGATTGCATTAAAACAAACACAAAAGTATAAAAGTTATTAACGGTTATTTACGTTATTACAGTTTTGTAATGTTTACGTGACGCGTGCAAAACTATCATCATAATAATTGCAACCCACAACTGTCCCACTACTGGGCTCGGGTCTCCACTAACAACGTGAGAGGTACAGACCATAGTCCACCACATAGACTTCACACGCCTTTAAGGACTTTAAGGGAACTATCGGGAGCGCAGGTGTCCTCACGCAGGATCCTTCACCGTAGCAAGTGGTAGTCAACTTCTAATATCCTCTTAACTTTGAAAACCAGAGGTGCGAACAGCAGGATTTGATCCCGAGACCTTCCGTGAAAGAGACCAACGTTCAAACCGCTAGGCTATCACTGCTTTGAAGATAAATTAAAACAGAAAATTTAATGATGCCCTAAATGTACTTTACATAATGACTACTTAAATAGGAACTTAAAGAAAATGATTGTTTAGATGTAATTATATAATGTAACCAAAATATAATCTAACCAAAGCCGTATGTATGTTGTTGGATGACAACAACAAACAGACACGAACGACGTTATGAATTTTAATTGTGTCCACGCGGAGTGATGAGCGTAAAGGTTGTACTAACTACCGTTACATCACATTTTAATAACACTAAGATAATAAATCGTCTATTTGTAAACTAAATTATTAATTTTCAAAGTGAAATTTGTTTCTCCAGAATAATTTAGAAATTCAGTTACAGAGACAAAATGTTAACACCATACCTTAATTTATACCACTAGGCGTAGTTAGTTTTTACAGAAGTCACGTAGCAAACATAAAAGAGAGATTTCTCTAGAAATATTCAGATCCAATGTACAACAAGTCTCATAGTAATTGTTTAATTTGAAGTATCCTGTGTACATAAATAATATTAAAAAAAAATACACTAATAAACTTAATAAGAAAATACGCAATGCATTGCGGACAAAATAGAATAGAATATTTCAATGAAGTATCAACTAAATTTGTTTGCTTCGCATACATCTTGAAATCACGATTACCTTATGTTAGACACGGGTACATAGGTTTTATGCAGGTTTTTGTCAATTCAGGGAAAATAATTGAATCTGAAGCGGACTAATTAGGTCATGAGAGGATTTCATCGAGCGTCAAACACGAGTCAAGTTTTATTCAGTCTTTAATATATTGGAGCGTGTAATCTATTTTATTTGCACTGTTGCACATAGTAAATAGCGAATACAAATATTCCACAAGCTGTGCGCGAGTCGCCTCCCTAGTCACGTTTCAGTGAACGCTTGCACGAGAGTACGATCATTTATGAATGAAGCTCTGTTTAGACAGTATGTTGAACTTGCCCGCGTCTCAAATACTCGAAACATTGCGGACAGACGACCGCCCTCGTCATTGCGAAAGTTTAATAATTAGCTAGGCACATGAAAGTTTACTGAGCGTCGCCGCAAATATTCAGTTATACCTATTAGTATTTATTATTGACGGACTGAAATACATTAACTTATTGCAAAATGTTTTGAATCTCGTCCATTTTCAGTGTTTTCCGCGCTCTCAGTATTTTAAAATGTTACTGTCATACCTGTCGGATACCAACAAAGCCGTGTATACGAATTAAAATTGCGAACGACGCCATGGAATTTAAAAATTTGAATTCCTGTTTTGGTAATAAAATACCATATTGTATATTTAATAGTTAAGCACGCAGTCAACAAATTTAATATCGGGTAAGTATTCGGGTGCTTGTTTTGGTGAAAATAATATGGTCTATTCTGCTGCCGTGACGGGATTCGGCCTTACAAAATGTCAGGAATACTTTCGATAGTAAACAAACATATTTAAGGACAACGTACATAATTAAAACTTATGATTGCAATATGCAGGTTTTTTTTGGATTATAATAATGTATGAAAGCAACTAACAGATATAATCTACCATTGCAATGTAGCTCTTGAACAATCAGCACGCTAGAATTGCTAGTTCACGTGTGGAACGTTGACTTTTAAATTGATTTACAAAGAAAATCACTTGTCAGTAAGCGAAGCTTGGACGCGTACTACAGACAATGATTAATTAATTTTGAGCTAATGAAGTAAGCTTAGACCACACTACCACTTCTTTTGGTATAGCAAACATGTCAAATAACATACACAATAAACCAGGTATAACATGTATATCTTACATAAATATCATACCGACATAATTTACGCAAATATCCGGCGGTTAGAGCCACCGGGATACGGGAAGGTATACTCGTAACTTCTCAACTACAATAAAATTGAATCGTTAAAAGTACTGGTAGCGACAAGAGCGTTAGTTCGAAAGGTACTCACCATGGCATTTGTCCATTGACGTTAGAGACACCATTAAACCGTATTCGCAACGCGAACCCACTCGTGGCGTGACTCGACCGCGAGCCACGGGACCACTAGACGATCATTATTGTGCAAGACCCGTGCGAGTTCCTATTCAATTTCAAATATGGTAGCGGCCGCGAACGCACGTCCCATTGGTTACCGCACGCGATCGAACCGATCGCGAATCGAATATAATGTATCCGACCGGCACCGGCTTCGATCCCAGCGGACTTCACTTCAACCTACCTACTGGAGCGATCGTTGTCTGGTCAACTCAACTGTTTACTCTACCATCACAGACATGCTAACTGTAAACGAACGAGCCCTTTCATAGACAAACAACATTATTGAACGCCCCGGTAGCCCCCGTGCTAGTGATCCTGTCTGCGAAGCGAGGGGTCCCGGCGAGTCTATTGCGTATCTCGCAAACGAAAAGTGATTACGAACATTTTGCGATAATTGCTCGTAGTTCGCAAATTCGTATTACGTATCATACTGTTTAATTGGTATTGGCGCAAGTTACGTTGATAACACAAATTCAAATCTGTGCCAGGTGAATGTTTCTTCTTGAGACATGGTTGTTATTTGTTTTCCATACCACCCGAGACAGGGAATTGTAATACGGAGATATGGGAGTGTAGGCTATATATTTATTTATTATACACAAACTTAGCAATTTATGATCCCAGTGGTTACGCCTGCAGTCAGTGCAGTAAAGATTTCAATATCCATACATTCAACCTACTGTTAAGAAGACAAACACAACCTACAACCACATTGTATTTCTACAGCGCCACTTAAGATAGAACAAAGATTTTAATAAACATAATAACCTCCCTGGACAGGTTTATAAACTATAGTATGTAAAGAGCCAACTATTTTCATGACTTTCCCTTTGCTTTTTTACACTACAAACGGTAGGTACTAAAACAATTGAGATTCTTTGTATGACAATAAAAACCAACAAACAGGGAATAATTTATATCGGTATATGGGTAAGACGATTTGATCGATGAAGATCTGTAGAATTTATTTTAAAGTACACCTTCTACAATTAATTATTACAAAAAAGTATTATAATTTGGTATAGAGAGAGCTAAGATATGGGATGGCAGTAGCCACGAGCCACACGAGGCACACTAAACGGCCGCAAGCGGATTTTGCCGTGACTCACACATCTGTTTAATGTTACTCGCATTTTATACGCACCGCCCATGATACTTACTGACCATCAAAACAATGTACAATGTATTATATTATTTCGTATACACACATATGAACTACATAAAAATATGAATTTTAAGTAGATGCGACGATGATAACTTTCATCGTTTTACTAGATCGTTCATAAGCGAGACACGCATTGGATATGTGTATTAAGTTCTAGTACCTGGTAAACTAACTTTCTTCGATAGATAATATATATTTACTTAATACTTGCCGTCTAGTCTATAGTAAAACATATCCTCAATACACATGTAAAATCTGTAACTATCTGTACATTGAACATATTTGTGGAAAACTATTACTAGGCGCGTTAATAAGGACTATAATCTAAAACAATGTTTTTTAGAATTTTGGTTTGTTTTTCTGTTTGTGCAACCTTTGTGCGAGCTACTCCCAGAAACGGCTGAACCGAATAGAATTCGTTTTTGGCTTATGTATTGTAAAGCTTGGATTAATATTTAGTGTTTGTTTTATTAAAATCGGTTTACAAACAAAAAAGACAATGTCCATTTAAAGAATTCCGTCTACGGCCCTTACGATATCGAAGCGAAGCGAGGGTAGGCTACTCGTTAAATCCAAAAGGCGCAATGAACTAAATCCTTAAATAAGGCCAATATTGGTGGCCTAAGATGTTTATGTTTCAAGAAGACAGATAAAACTGTTACTTGACATTACAATATTTCACAAAATCACACGAATCGATTCCTTGCCCCAAAACCCCAACTTCAGATTCATTGTAATTGACGATGTGATTTTCTAGAACTCAATTACGTACATTATACAAGAATTTCTCGTTCTGTATTTAAATGAAATTGTACCAATTGCAAAAACTTTTGTCCTTGGCCTCATTGGATTAATTGAATTGTGTACCTATACAATCCCCGTGTAACCCTTTCGACAAATTACGTCCTTAATTAAAGAATTCTTTTTCCAACTACTGTTCTTGTTGTTTGTTTATCAATAGAGATGTATTAAAGTATTTCAACAATGCCCAAATGTATTGTAAATTATACATTTTCTATTTTCAGACTTAATATTTCACCTACCAATCTACCCTGATATTTATAATTATATTAAGGTAATTGATACTTACAACATAGAATAGGAGCCCATTTTTGACTATTAGAAAATCAGAGGATTTCCTACAAAAATGTCATTTCGAGGAGCCTAAAGTATTCACCCCGCGCCGTGCGCCGGCCGTCGGTAAACAACCCTGGAGAAGAGAGCTCCCGGTACTATAGCTTGATTGAACGAAGACACCAATCTGTTAGCGGCACTTTGATTTTAGTCTCGTTCATACGTTTTGAACCGCATACTTGGGATTCCGTTTCTCAAAGGACATAAATGAAAATGGGAAGGAGGTGGAGTGGCCTAACCAATTAATATTAATTCAAACGTTGAACTTATTCCTACAAATCTGTCGTATAATACGTACCTAATCGAAAAAATATTGAAATAACAGATGAAAATTACCGTACTTTTAAGATTTTAATTAATACGAAACAAACGAAATTTTCCTTATAACCCTCAGGTTACGTTTAGTGTACTATTTAAAAATTCCAAACTAATAAATTACCAAATCTACAAGATAAAAACACGCAAATACATGTAATAGGTAGTGTAGTCACTAAGTCATCGCGCGGCTTGAACCTGGATGTAGTAACGACATTGATGACGATCATCTTGGACTCCGTTCGTCGATGCTTTAGAATACTACAATTAGAAATAAAAATCACATCACTCACAGGCTTATTCAAAGACAACTCCATCTATTTACTCACAATTATATTATAATCAATTTTATGTCAGGCAGAATTGAGTAAGAAGACTATTTACCGATTATACTTGATAATATTATAATTGACAATACGCTATCTATTCTAGACTAAAAACTATAGCGTTTAGAAGAAATAAACATACATGATAGCGACGTCAATCAGTGTAGTAGTGTAGTCTTTTCAGGATTTACTAAAAAACCAACATATTAATAATTGTACGAACGAAGAATACATTTAGGTTGGTCCGGTAATAATTAAACTATAACGACTTAACCTAAGTGAACTCAATTGTTTTCTATTTTATCAATAGACTTTTAAAAAAAGTCGAATTTTATATTTTTTTTATTACATATTTATTGCATTTCATGATTAACTTTTATTCGAAAGCGGTGCTTGACATTTGATCCCACTTAATCTCTGACATCTTAGTAGATTTTGAGTTATCCGTAATAATGCATATTAAATGACATTAACTACGTTGATGGAGTTTATCATTCTATTACCAGTCGGCGTCATTTTTTTAAATGATAAAATAATTATTATGTGACTGTAACAGAGCGAGGAGAATATTACGTAGCTTCGGCTACAATAATCGAATAAAGTGTATAAAACCGTTTGCATACACTGCAAGTGGCAGGTTAGCGAGCGCCCTAATCCGGGAACAGTACAGTCGCTATGTATAAACAGAAGGTTGAAAATGCAATGCGTGCAAGTATTGAATTGCTTAAATAATTATATGGCATCATAATCCCAGTGTACTAAGTTGAAGGTTATTGTTGATTTTAAATTGTACATTTTTATCCTATGGTCGTCAAGGGACCTGAGTGAAAGTGATGTACTTCTTAATTACACTGGAGAATATTACTTTCTTCAAATAGTATTTGACAGCAATTTGAGGTTTTTAAGATTAGATTCTTAAGATAGGTAATTTATATGGATTTGGACGGATAGGTACAATATGGACACATAATAATTTTGTATTCTTCCTAGTATTCATCCTGCCCTTATTACAATTTAATTTGGGGTCGGCGCAAAATGATTTCCTCTTCCATTCTGTCGTATCAGCAGTTAACCCTATATTCACTCCCTTATCATTTATATGATCTCTCACATAATCCACCCATCTTTTCCTTGGACGTCCTCTTCCTCTTCTACCATTCACATTCATATCCATAACTCTTCTTTTCACATGGATCTCCTCTCGCCTCATTTTGCATCAATAGAGATGCAAAATATTACATACATTTTGCTGCGTTCTCAATGGCTTATAAATATTATTTCATATACAAAAATATGTTTTTACTTTTTAAATAACTTGATTAATATAAATAAAAATTTTGCTTCGCCAAGCTAGCTATTTAATAAACCTACATGTTTGTTTATAGTACATAGTAGTTTAATTCACAAACATCGCGACACAAAAATTAATATGCAATAAAAATAATTTGACTGAAAAAAGTTACTTACTAGAAGAGCCATACGTGCTGGTAGCCTCCTTGTCGTGGTTGTTATTGGTGGAAAACATAAAACTATAGGTGCAAATTCTAGCAAATATGGACAAAACGGAATCTGACTTATTGGCCGAAATTTTATTCGGCGGACGTTCATGCGATGACGTGGACGGATGGAAGATATCGTCATCACCCTCGTCATCGCCCAACATATTAGAATCGGGGAACCGGTACATATCTGGCCGACAGACTAGACACCGAGGGACAGAACCGCGTCAGATGCAACTAGATGCAGCAAGCAACGCGTACTTTCGACCCGGAAGTCAGGTAAGCTGTGGGCGCATCTAGCGGCTGCGACCGGGATTTCCGGGTCGAGAGGCGTGTCCCAACGATGCATAAGGATGCGTGTGTGCAGCAAGAGGCGGAGGCGCGAAGATGCGCGAAGTGCACCGAGAGCGGGCGGGCGCACGCGTTCCTACCGCCCGCCCGACTGAGTACGCCCATCGTCGTCGCCGTCGCTCAAACAGCGGCCACCACCGGGTCGTTCTCGCCTCCCAACACACCAGCCGTGGCAACAGACCACAGACACTACCGACTATGACCGTTGATCACGGTATGACTACAATAATTATAATCAAGAGCCAAATAATAATCTATAAGGTGCTGTGCGTCAACACAGTATCGAAATGCTTGATTTTTATTCTATTAAGATTTTTTGTACATCTAACTCTATTCGGTAATGTACCAAAGTAGTGTACTTAATTTAAAGGTCGCAAACGTTAAAAAGTTTAAAAAGGTAAACGAGGCTGACTCGAACAAGAAAGTGGTAGCAAGCCAAACGGGCTTCACAAAAGTATAATCTTCATTCCGCGAAATCCAAACAGCTGATCTGCGAACATGGAATTACAGTTGGTATTCTAGGCCGCCCCAATATGGCACTTGGTTATCATAGACTACGCACGACCTTATTGCTCCCAGTAGGGAATATCGTTAATCAAAATTTTAAAAGCTTTTTCAAAACTGCTGAATTTTCACAATACAAAACGCAAAGTAATTTAATATTTTTTACAACAGGTTATAGCGCGGAAAGAATAAAGAATCATAAACGTATCGATCGATAATTGACAAAAATACCTCCGTGTTTTCGAGTCGCCCAACTGTCTCACATGTAACGGAATTTAAAGCCCAGCAGTGGGCATCACTAATATCACAGATGTCATTTTCTTATATTCTTTGTCGTACCTAGTGGCACTAAAACGCCATTTACCTACGCAATATGGATATTTTTAGTGTTCCGTAAAAAAAAACGATTCACAATATCCGTCCGCATTCTACTGTAGAGCCTATGATTGCTAAAATGCTGCAATTTGCCATGGGCACATATTTATCATGGAATTAAAGTGGTAGAATTTTGAAAAACATTGTTAACACATTGTTAACAAAAATAGGGTACCTCGTACTGGAATGAGGGATGATTTTTTATCGTCTACTCCGTCTGATAGGTATCATTGGATAGGTATTTTAAAATCA
>DWKC01001132.1:0-10644 GCA_018249195.1 Racta chiria
TGTCTGATCACCATAGTACAAGCTAATGCTTAGTTTGGGGTCAGATGGCTGTGTGTGAGTTGTCCTAAGATATTTATGAAAAAAAAAAATATGTTGAAGCCATGCAATAATCCTGTTGCATTTTGCCAGATACCTGGCAGCGGTGACAATTAAATAAATGTATAAGCCGTAGAAGGTATACCTAATGATAACTTCTGCAATTTATTTATTTATTATACACATAGGTTTTTGAATGTAAACATGTAATTTCGTTTGTCCCACACTAGGATTCCCGGTGTTGTGGATTATATGTTACTCGTATTTATTGGTTATTGGTAGTAATAAAAATCTAGACGTTGTAAATATTTTTTATTAGTAATCAAAAGGAGCATCGAAAGAGCCGGCGCTACTGTGACTGCACCTGAAACATATCTAAATACGAGTGACACGAAAATTATGGACTTCTTTATCTCAGCTGAAGCAATAGGAATTAGTAAAGAGATTACCTACACGTAATTTTAAAGATTAAGAATTTAAATTATGTATTTTATAACATTATTACGTTAATAACCAGTTTCAATAATAATTTTTAAAGAACCCCTCCCTCAACTTCTAACCATCTGCAAGGATTGACTGGCAGAGAATGGCATTAGGCATTAAGTCCGTCCATTGTAATACCTAGTTTTAGGTTATCATTAAAAAGTAAATAAATAGAAAATAAAGTATTTAGTTATTTAATCAAAAACATTGATTACTTGTGAACTTGTGCAAATTGTGATATGGAAAAAAAAATTTTTACTCACTATTCAAGTAATACTTATATATAGGACACTCTTATGTGTACCTTGTAAGTACTTTGTAATAATGGTACCATGTCTACTTCATTGTTTTACAAGTACTTACTAGTAGGTGGACATAACTACAATAACTTCAATTCGGTAAAGCCTTAACTATGCCTTAGACGGAATCCTTCAAACTTACATATTATTTTTATTGAACCGATTCAAATAAAACAACATTTATGTATGTTGTCGAAAGGATATTTCTACACAGTGAAAACTACTCCCAAATCGGTAGAGCCGTTGCTCAGAATAGCGGTTTAAACGCACACACAAACAGCTAAAACTTGTAATTGTTTTTTTTTTGTATTACCCCCTAACTACATTATATATAACTAAATACCCCCATAATTTTTGATACACTTTCCATGTAAGAAATCGATCTGTGTACAGGTTATTATACGTATTTTATTATTTAACTAGCTGACCCGGCAGACGTTTCATAAATAAAATATCATCAATTTAATTAATATTGGAAAAATAAAGCTACCTGTGGTAAATACTCAATATGCTGAATAACTTTTGCTATGGGCGCAATTCGATATCTATCAGAGTGTGGCTGATCTTCTAGAGGTCCACATAAGATACTCTAAGAATAATTGTTACCACACTTTAAAACCTATGCTGAGCCACCCCGAGCACACAAATTTTTCTTTTCTCTTATCAGTCCAGGGTTTCTCGAATTTTGTGCTTAGCAACACATTTAGCGATTCATTTTCATGTACATAGATATAACTATTATATTTGGATCTAAATTAATGAACGCTAGCAATGATATTATATGGAAGGACAAGTACAAAAACGAGTTTATTTGTTGAGGTATTTACACTTACAAATCCGGCATTAAGATAAACAGTCGCAGGGTAAACAGCGGAGCCACCTTGGGGACTTGATGTATACCTACGACAAAAAATAATTCCCATCAAGAATTAAGATTAATTCACTTACCGAGAAATCATTTGAAGTAAGTAATTAGTATAACAAGCGTACACAAAATGTAAAGCGTTCTAAATAAGTTGATTGTGGGTCATTGGGTGGGGTATATTCCTGCGGAGGTCGTATAATAAATTGATCATAATATAAAATTATTAAAGGTCGGCTGATAAGTTTATTCGACGTATTCGATCGGTCGATAAGCAGTGATAGCCTAACGGTTTGAATGGTGGTCTCTCGAACGAAAGCAATAAATGCAAATTCGTGTAATTTTGTCAAATATAAAAAAAAAGTATCTTTTCCACGTACTTAACCTAGTTGTACGGCTCTTGTGATAATTTAATTTAATTTAGTTTTGGAATATAAATACGGATGTATCATCATCAATATAAAAATGTAAGAAATATCTACCTCGGTGGAGCATCCCTTAATCTTTCATTGACGTATACTTGAAGACTTCCTATTGAGAGGCGAGCTTCGTTATTGGATGTCTCTCCAACTGGTCTGGAAAATAAGAGCAAAAAGTATTTTAAGATGTTAGGTTCACAAAATGTACGGAAAATATTCTACCGTTTTGTAAATCCTAGATACCTACGAATAAATAGTAATATTGCTTTTTCTAATGGGTTAGATAACTAACGATCGTTATTTTATTATATTAAAAAATATATATATTTCACGAAGTCACGTTGAATGTTTAAAATTCTAGGTTTGTATATACAATTGTCTCTGAAAATCTCTAAGATTGACTAAGAAAATGCTTTTTACCATTAAGTCGCCTTTTGTACCACTTATTTCTAGAGGTCAATAAAGAATAAATAAATGTATATAACTGTCGGGTAAAACAAATAATAATGTATAATGTTAAAACTAAATCCAGATTAGAAATATAAAATATTTAATAGTCCCATAAAAAAATCAAATCCCATACATAAACGTAACACACACAAACTAACAAGTCAATGTCACTACGCATTAAGTTAAACTTATTCTAGAAGTACACAAACGAGAGAATGTAATGAAGATTTATGCCTGTCTGTACTCATGTCGTGGCGACATACGATTAAGAGAAAAATTCTGTAGGGACGCAAAGACTTAGTGCACGGTTCTTAAAAAGTAAGACTTGTTGATGTCGTAGAAGTTATAATATAATAATTAGTTTACATATAACATAACTGAATTGCTTGAAAATCATAAGAAACGTGGAAAAGTAAAAATATAATTCCTTTAGTATGACATGACTTGACGGTGTTCTTCTCTATACTTCTTCTCTCATAGCTGCCAGCCATGAGCCTTCAACTATCTATCTACGAGGCCTTTAAGGAAAGGAATCTTCCGACAATTGGCTGCCAACCAATCTGCACCGGAGTCACGTTCAGCGGCCTGCTCAGTTCAGAGTAGAAACCGGTGCACAATAATGTACATAATAAAGCCAACCCATTAACCAATCCACACTGGAGTGCGTAAGAAAGTATGCTCTAGGTCTGAGAACACCGCGCGTAGGTATTCCGCGCTCGTCTCATTCTACAACTCCTCAACGATAGCTGAAAACGTGACAGCGTGACTACTCACCCGAGTCAAGAGCGGTGCACTCTACGAAGCCATTAATGAGTTAAACCTAATCAAGTGTGCAATATATTAGTGATATTAAGCAATATGCAAGATAGATACGGCGCTACGTCAACGTCAGCAGATAACGACGGGCATCAATATGGAAAGCGTCGTATCGAATTACCTATTAGTCATTATCGGACGTGATGCGATCTGCACGTTATCTTGTTATATACCGATTAAATAACAGAGACGATGAGAATTTAACATCCGGAGACAGCAGGCCTGTCGCGATAATGCTGTTATTACTTGACTTGTGTATCCAAAGTAGATTTTGGATGAAACCGTCGGCTTGAAGGACTTTGTTCAGTAAAGGATGAGGCTTGATATGAATAATGGAATATACTCGTAAAGCATGAGTGCCTCGATACTTCCGTGAGCATGATGCGTCGTAGGATCTGATTTACGTTAGATAACAAATTCGTACCTCGTTAAGTACGTTTTTTAGAGCCAGCAGATGGGTTAGGCAACCCGGCCATCAGACGACGGGAGGTGGTCACCGTTGCCTAAGAACTTGAGCCACACCAGGGGAATTGTCAAAGCAATGCCATTCCTTAAAAAGAGCTGTCGGTAGGTGTGTCAGAGGGTCAGAAATCCTCAGGTGGTATTAATGACGAGATTTACCACTAACCGTGGCAATTTCCGTATATAGTCGTACGCTCTATACACTTCCCCACAAAAAATAATATGTTTCAAGTTGCCTCTATGATGACCACGTTGAGTGAGGACTTTGCTTTGCCAAAGCAATAATAATATTATAAATTTGATAGTAACTACTGCACCGATTTTGATGAAACTTAGTATAGAGATAGACTAAAGCTTGAGAAATAACATAGTTACTTTTTAATTCAAATTAAACTTCAAGACTTTAAAGGGGATAAATTAGGGATGAAAGTCTGTGTGGAAGGTCACCATCGTGGAGACAAAATCATGAACCTTTGTATTTACACGCTTGAGAAGTAAACAAATATCTGTAAAAGCCTTTCTGAAATTTCGACCTGTGTGGAATGGATGGATGGATGAAAGTTGAACGGATGAAAGCGGGATAACAATACTATAAATATGAAAACAATACCTTAAATTAGTAGCAGCACATAACTTGTAGAGCAATATGAACGTAGCTATTATTCCCAATATGAGTGAGGCGGCCATGATGATTTGTGTCCCAGATACAAGCAGGATTTGATCCATTGAGTCCCTGTAAAGAAGTATTCAGTTAGCTCTTAAAGTTTTAACAACGTGTAATATACCTTATTACGCCGATAATGGTATAAGTTATTTAGCCAACCGACTATTTATGACCGTTTACGTTTCTTGTACAATTAAAAATATTCGAGTAAGTAATAAATTACATGTAATATTAAATTCTATAAAACCGTATACAAGGATATGTCTTTACCCGGATCGTGACCAGTATTATATCGTTACAAGGATATTCCGTCAAATTACTACTTCCTACTAATATTATAAATTAAAAGTTCGTGAGGATGGATGGATGTTTGTTACATTATCATGCCTAAACTACTGAACGGATCTGAATGAAATCTAGCACAGATATAGATTGTAGTGTGGAATAGACATTTTTTGTCAACATATTAAGCGGACGAAGCCGCGGACCGAACCTAGTTAATGATAAAATGTTGTCATCGTTGTAGAACACCGTGTATTTTATTAGAAACTTTTATATGAGTTTTGCGATAATCATTTGTCTTTCACATAATCTTGCTATGCGACCCAAAAGTCAATTACGCAGGGCAAGCATCAGAGCTTTCAAATAGGATTCCTTAACATAATAGCTATTCGCCGACCGGCTGCCAATGGCATTTTGTGCAAGAATCCTACATATTCCAGAGACGAGATATTTCTCATCAGAGACGTGTAATTACAAGGAAAATAAACGAAGGTAAATAAATGTAGTGTGTGCGTAATATGAATATCAATAGGCAAAATTGAACTAGACGTAAAGTAGACATACGTGCGTGTGTAACATATGTGTGTGTGTGTGTGCAATATATTAATGTCAAATGTCATCTGTCATCCTGTTGACAGAAACTTTTAAAAGTTTCTCAAAGCCATCGAAGTTCAGCAGCCGGGATCATGCTCCTTGCAACTGGGTCGAAATATCGGTGCGAAAAACATAAATCGTGAGTACCCGTAATATAGTACATGTAAAATAAACGTTAGTCGCAGAGACAGTAGAATACCTACTGGGATAAATACATTTGGATACAAAATCATAGCAATGGTTTTCCATCCATTTCTGAGGCAATTCACATCAGAGTGACATATACCCTGCCAGCCGTGGTGTTGTATTTCCGCTGCGGTAACAACACTGAAGCATTTTGGAGTTTATATTGACCCATTTATAAACGTCACACCAAATACTAGTTAGTAGAACCATAACTCTGAACTAAACTTGTTTTGTATGAGAAATAAAACCTTTTCTGTTACTTACGATTATCTATTTCATAAAATTAAAGTCGAAAATCGTATTAGATACATTTTTTATAACACAAGAAAGTCTGGATCGATTTCACTAATATTTGGTTTTTTGGATTCGCCTCAGCCCCGATTAACAGAATTAAATAATAAATTTGAATACAATAAAATTGGAAAACCTTCAAAATCAGCGAAACTATTGGAGAAATTGAAATGCTTTCATACGAAAAGTTTTTAACGTGTTGAGTATTTACTAAAGAATTCTTAAGTTCGAAGATCTGTTATACTTCAAGTGGTTATATATTTAAAAAATAATGCAAAGCAACGTCTGCCGGTTCAGCGAGTGATTAATTTAAGTTGACTACGATAGAAAAGATGCTTGTGATGAGAATGAATTATCTCCTTAATAAGTTTGAGATTGTTACTGACAGACAGGCAACTTGCGAGGTAGGTATGACAAAGGAAATATGCTAAAACGAAAAGTGAATCTTTTATGACCGTAAATTCAAATTTAAATGCTAACTCTAACGCTTACACGCGTTCATAGCCCGGCAACTTGTTTCGATCGAATGTCATCGAAAAAGTTAAGCAACAGCAGGCGCGGTCGGTAGGAGATTTGGTGGGATTTTTTTTATGAGCGCTTCCGTAGTTCCGAGTGTTCGTAAAGCCGTCGGTTCTGGTTATCGTTAGAAAGCAATCGATAAGTCATGTCGCAGGCCTTCGGCCACTAACCCGTCCACCAGAGATCCGTGCTCAGTGATGGGACATTCATCACCCAACAACAAATATTTACCTGAAATATCCGTTGCGTCTACACTTTTCATTCGCTCTTAAAAACCTGCCGGATGATGCTGCTATCATCAAATGACAAACCTGCAGATCCATTTCCCACTGGCGTCGTAGCACGGCTGGCACACTCCCTGCCAACACGCCAGGGTCGCGTTTCCCATCGGGTTGCAGCATATGCCAAAACATCTCTCGCCAAATCCTATATAAGTCATCCATTAAATAATTGTTATCTGTATAGGAGTGATGGTTCACATATTAGTTTACATTAGGTTATTATTAGTCACTCTGCAGCAGGCCGACAGCCAAAAAGTTTAAGATGGTATAATAAGATTTTACATACTTTTAAACATACGTATCATCCATAACTAGACGTGGCTTCAACCAATTAATGGCCCATCATGAAGGCATCGCATCGAAGGAGGTATAATCTACCACGCTGCTCCAATGCGGATTGGTGGACGGACCAATCCAGGGAAAATATATACCCAATGATAACGTTCACAAGTTGAGTTTGTTTGCTTCAGCGATGTACTGCTTCCCTTCTTTCTTAATCTTCCCCGCGCGTGCGGGTCTATTATTTCCTTCCTGGCAGGCAACGCGTTAGTGACAACCCAGTCGGGCGTTGCTAATGTCCTATGGAAGGCGGTGATCACTTACTGTCACGTGACCTAATAGCTCGTTAGCCTGTTTATAATATATAAAAAACTATTTACTAGAAGTTATTTTGCTTAATTAAATAATTTTATAACAACATTGCATAACTATACACATTTTATTTAAATGCTTACAGTACATTAATCCCTTTAGCTTTTCCATAAAACTTAGAAACTCAATTTACTTATCAGTAAATTTTTAATTGTGTGACAGGTAGAATTAGGAAACACCATGAAAGATAAACTTCCGAGAAGACGGAATTTGAAGGTTATAATTAAGTGAAGTACGTTGGCATGCATTATTAGGTTTTACGATGAGAAAAAGACAATCTTCGCTTGCATGGTATGTTGATAAAAATTAGCTTGTGTTATTCCAGGCTAAAATAAACTATCTCCGTGCCAAATTTTATACGGATCCGTTCAGTACTTTTTATGCGTGAGGGAAATAAAAACCTCCATCCATTCCTACAAACTTTCGCATTTGTAATATCAGTAAATTAAGGTAAGGATTTAGATCGGTAAGTAATAGGTTCAAGAAGGAAAAATCCCTGAACATCAATACGAAGACTGTCATCGATATGAGTTTAAGACTGTTTTAGCTTAGTAAAGTAGTAATGATAATTTTAAGCATAATCTGTTACTTAGTTTTATAGATTCCTTCTTCTCAGTCTCACTCTTTCTCTACTGTGGTTTACCACTGTGGGTGAATTATTTAAACTATAACTTGTACCTAGACTATTTAGTACCTGGACATCTTACACAGCGGGTCTGGTAGTAGTTGGGGATGTACCCCTCTGCGCAGTAGCAGTTTCCATTGATACACTCGTATCCTTCACCCTCACAGTATGGAGCGGGACATTCACCTGCAATTTAATGTTTTATAACAAAAATTGATATGAATGGGCGTGCACAGCTTCCGTACCCAGGAGCCAAGATTTAGACCGCGTTCCCACGTTGGTTTTACGTACACGTAACTAAATATCTGGCCGCGATTGCCATATCTTTCTATATTTAATTCTTATTTTTTGTCGGTTTGTCTGATTTGAATGCTATTTCACGGATGTATTGTGCTAAGTTTGGATTGACATTTAGTGTTTGCTTAATTAAAATCGGGCACAAACAAAAATGTTATGAATTTTAAAAGAATTCCGTCTACCTCCCCTAGATATACTGAAGCGGAGCGTGGGCAGTCATTCGTTCTAATAATAAAACCATTATCACAATCGAATTGAAATTAGAATAACATGATCGACCGAATATCACACGAGGCTTCAATCTTTTTGCGTAAACATATAATCCCTATCATACGATATGGATAGTATACACTAGGGGCTTCCCAAGGCGATATAATAAATCATAGTACCTAATTCACACCAAATTATCAAAGTCATGATTAGGTATTGTAGATAATATATTAATTTGGAGCAGTCATGGACCCGGATTAAGACTAATCACCGATAATAAATCTACATCTTTATTCTACTTATGAAATAAATAAAGGCTTGCACAAAGTTTCCACACGTTACCCGGCACTAGGATTCCCTTTGTCGCGTATGGCATATAGAATAACATACGTCTGGCATCTGGCACAATACATCATACTTCGGTCGGAGATCGAACTCAGGACACCGCATCACAGACAAGGTCACCTCCAATTAGTTTACAGGGGGGAGTAGATTCCTAAATCAAACCGATCTATCAATTTAAAGGAATCCCGCCTAAGGCCCTATGCAGACAAGACGTAAGGTCGGTATGAACTTCGCGGGGTTAAGGGCCTCGTACCCAAAAGCCGACATCTTCTTTTCTGTCTTTTATCCTTATCTGTCTCACTACTGGGCTCCGGTCTCCACTCACAATGTGAGGGGTACAGGTCATAGTCCACTACGCTAGCCAAGTGTGGATTGATAGACTTCACACCTCCGAGGACTTTAAGAGAACTCTAGGGAGTGCAGGTTTCCTCACAATGTTTTCCTTCACCGAAGCAACTGACCGTAGCAACTTTTAATGCGCACATAATTCTGAAAATTAAAGGTGCGCGCAGCAGGTTTGAACCCGGGACTTCCGCCAACATAAATAAATGTATTCAGAATGCCTCGCGAACTGTATCTCGACCACGTTAAGTTCAAATCTCGCGCTGCTACTGTCCCTATGATTTATCGAAGGGAAGCAAGCGTCGTTACTACTAATATAGGTTTCCCAGGGTGTCTGATGTTACGGACGAGTCCTCATCACCGCATCGTAGGTAGAGAGCTTCCGTAGTATCGCAGACGCGTCCGTTGTGTATTGTTAAGGTTACAAATTATATTATACTCTAACCATACTAATAATAGGTATAAAAATTGCCTATAATCTCAACAGACATTTACGATGGGTAAAGTATTGGTGTGTGGGAAGCTTAGATATTGGTAGAAATAGGAAAATTAAAAAAAAAACATTATCGTTACAAAGCCATGATTCTACATCAAAGTATCTATTTTAAGTAGGATCCCTACTTAAAATATCTGGTCTGAATAATCACACATAAATTACTTAATGGAGTTTAACAATGCTTTCTCTCTGGAATATTTTCATCAAAAATATAACAAAATCAGATTACAGTATTATCTTCACAGCCTGGCGCGCGGCGGCTTGTTTTGATCGTATGTGATCGGAAAAGTTGAGCAATAGCAGGCGCGGTCGGTAGGACGACTGGTGACTTCTGTGCTTCGGAGAGCACGTAAAGCCGTCGGTCCCGGTTGTTATCGTTAGATAACATGTCGGAGGCCTCGGGCGGCATAAAAACTTCCGACCCTCGGGTTGGCCACTAACCCCTCTACCAATCATCTGCACTGGAGCAGCGTAGTGGACAATGCTCTAAGTCCCCTCAGTACGAGAAGAGACCCGTTCTTAGTAGTGAGTGTCACCAATGGGTTGAAGCTAAACTAAACTCAGCTAACAATAACTTGTAGTGACTTGATATTAATAAACAAACTTTGTTTTGTTTCAGGCTGAACAACAACTTTCAACAATTACAAACTGCATACAAGATTTGAATTTGAATCTCATTACATGTGCCTCTGAATAGAGTTCAATCACCCTACTCGTACTTCGGTCTGAAGGGCGGTGTGCCATCGACACTTACAAATGATTTGTCATGTTAGAATCTGTTTAATCAAAGTTGAAACTGACAAAAAGCGATAAAACTTGAAAAATCATTATATGGTTTATGGACATAAAACAGTCTTGATACTTGTTACGTTTTTGTACTTTGCGTACATCGATTAAAAAACGGATTTACTTTAAAGATAAACACAAGATAAACCCGAGAATCATCAACATATAATGTGATGTGGATAATGTAATGTGGAAATAACTTATTATTTTTAGGGTTTTTGTCTGTAGGTCTGTGTCACGTGTGATTC
>DWKC01001133.1:0-10643 GCA_018249195.1 Racta chiria
TACTAACAAAATCTCGGCTAGTGCTGATTTCCAACCCCCTCCCTAATGCCTGGGATGTAATGATGTGTTGATATTTTGTCGTGGATTTTAACGAAATTTTATTCATAACATAACTTTATTATTGTGATATGACACCGTCTCGCGTGAGACTTGCCAATCGTGAAATTACTCGTCAAGTCACGTGCGGACGATTTTCAACAATAAAATTAAAAGGGAACTTGCATTTTTTGCGGTGAATATTTAAAAATATTGAAGGCAGAATTTATTTTGACATTAAAAGGTACATGTACTGTTCTATATTCAAAAGGTATATTAAAGAATATTAAATATATGTTATAATAAGACGATTCATTATATAATTTGCTCAGGGATCAAACTTTTTTAAATATTCAACACTTTAGAAATCAAACCAAATCGTTTACGACGTGAAATTGGTAAAAGTTTTAATTTATTTTATTTTTCAATTATTTAAGTGTATTTAACCAATAAGACAACAGATGTCCAAAAATCTCTTTATACAAGTATCATATATTCGCTACAAGCTATTACTGGCCCACTACTGAGCACGGGTCTCTCCCCACTGAGGAGCCCTAGAGCATACTCCACCATGCTGCTCCAGTGCGGATTGGTGTAGGGGCTAGTGGCCAACCCCTGCCGTGTGCAATTGCCGCCCGGAGGCCTTCGACATGGCTTAAGATTGTTAATAACAATAACAACCGGGACCGACGGTTGTATGTGCCCTCCGAAGCGCGGAAGCGCTCCTAAAATTTCTGCCACTAGCGGTCACCCATTCTCCTACCGACTGCGCCTGCTGTTACCTAATTTTATAGATCACATACGATCGAAACAAATGTACAATCGAAACAAGGGCTGTGAACGCTTCATCATAGATTCAGTAATAACCTCTCTTAATTTATTTTGATTTGACTACGCCCTTACCTAAAAGATAAAACTACTTTAAGTTGGAGGTCTAAAACTACTTAAGAGGTCTAACTCTCTGAAATCTGTCTTTACACTAATATTTAGAATAAAGATAATTCCAAAGTATGTTCGAGACACAGTTGTGTTTGCCCCCTTAAGTACAAGGCGTGATGTTATTTACGCATTCGTGGAAACGAGACTATCCCGCGCCTATGTTACTGAATGTTCATATTATGTAGATGTACGTATCATTAACAAATTGCCGACAGTGCGCAGAGTATTACGGTCAACTGCTGTACAGAACAGTCTTATTCTAAAAATCTTAATTCTATGTGTTTTGATTTAATTTGTAGTAAAAGCCACCACATGAATGTGTTACCTGATGGTAAGTGATCAGATAATGGACGTTTGCAACACTGGGCAAGGGTGTCATCAGCGTGTTGCTAGAAACCGCACGTTACAACTTCTGCAAGCACGGCGACGACGAAGAAAGAAGAGAAGCAGTACACTGTTGAAGCAGTTGAAGTCAATCATTACACCTAGGGAAATGTCCGTTGAAGACGTTGTTGTTAACTTGTGTCATCACACTAACTAACAACATACCTCTTCAGGACGGTTGACAAAAGAATAGAATATAATAGAATAATCTTTATTTGTCAAAATAAGTTTTAGATGTACAATTTAGTCTTAGGTCTTAAAGAAATTTTCCCTTATCCTTCTTACTACGCGTGCAACAAGAAGGAAGTTGACTAATGAGTGGGCAGAAAGAAGGAGAGGACTGGCTTTCCGGCTGTCTTTTTGTGTTATTTTTTCTTTTCCTGCATGATGTTATTAATCACAGTTACCACTTACCATCAAGCAAACCATCTGCACATTTGCCTGCTGATACATAGACTGATATATTTTATAGCAATTATAACAGATATAATAACTGCGTAACAAACAAATTATCAACACGCTAAGACGAAAAATACCGACGCAAATCTCAAGAACGTCTTCATTAATGTATAATAAGTCAATTTAGCAGCCCCAGAATAGTCCAGCGGTGGGAGATAATGTTGTAGTGTCGTGATAGCCGCGGAGTGAGGATGCATGTACGCGCGCCGAACCAATAACAATAAATTGTGACCGTTTGAAGCGCCGAGAGACGACTGCGCTCTCGTCCGCACCTCCTACATCATTATGCGTGTTTAGAACAATACTGAAATGATGTCACTGCTTTTGCGTGTTGTCTTGAGTTTTTTTATATTCCCAGGATCTTTTTTAAGGAACTAAGCAGATTCTCAGAGTCTTACTTAGGGAAATGAGTCTTATTTTTGGGACTAAGTCAGAGGAATAAGGTTATTCTCGGGGCTTAAGTCAGGGAAATTAGGGTTATTCTCAGGGTCCACACGGAAATAAGCCTTATTCTCAGGGCTTAAGTCAGGGGATTAGGTTATTCTCAGAGCTTAAGTCAAGGGAATTAGGGTTATTCTCCGGGCTTGTTAGGGGAATGAGGCTTATTCTGAAGGTCAGGAAATTAGGTTATTCTCAAAGCTTAAATCAGGGGAATGACGCTTACTCCTCTGTACGAATAAAGATAAAAAGAAACTTAATATCTTTAAGTTCTAAGTACAAGAACTTACAAAATAACATTGCTTACTTAAACAAGAAATAATCATATGACAACAAATTTTATTTTTATCACACCTTTACACAAACCCGCCATAAACGTGGCATGAGGAGTCATAAAGTTGAATACATTATTCATATGCAAATTGGCTGGGCAATCATAACGTTATTTTAATCCTGGGCATTCTGGACAGCTTCCCAAACAACACCGAATTATGACATCTGTTATACAAAACCTTGTGGTTTTATCCTTATTAAACAAAATAATACATATAAATATGGTAATAAATATTTAAAAAAATATTATTTCATAGTAGTCGATCCCTGTCTAGCTACTTGCTTCTTGTGTCTGACACAAGAAGATTCATGTCATTAAATTAAATAAAAAAATTAAAAACATACATTGTTCGGTTTTCAAAAAATATAAAAAAAATATTTTAAGACAGATGAATGTTTGTTCTAGGGTGCTAGGTTTGTTATTTGCCACCCAAATATGATATCTGGTGTATTTGAGTGCGCATGCGTTATAAATATTTATAAAGATTATAAGTTATGTATTTTTTACACTGCTTTTATATTAAAAATAACTCCATAATGGCTTTGTTTTCGCGAGCCCTAAAGGTTATTTTTTTCTTTTGGTCAATAAAAATACAAATGCGAACAATAAATAATAGAGTTTTACTACTAAAGTATACGCGTTACTATAATGTCGTCTCTCACGATAATCGAGGATTTATAACTGTGGCTTGTAAGAAAAATAAAAACTAGCGAAGTGTATCAGGCCACGCGCAAATCAGGGTTCCGTAGATGCCGTAAATAGCTCGTCAACCTGTTGAGCTTAGCTATCCATGATAGGGTTTTTTAAAGTTCGATATACAAGCTACCGTCACATGTTTTTTAGCTTTTTAGAACCATCCATTTAGCTGTTAGAGAGATACATAACCCTAACAAAAATTATGAAAAATAAAAGAAAAAGGTCCACTATAGTTATAAACGACCCCTCCAACGACACACCACATGTTGAGTAATCGAAAAAAATCTCTGTATTTTTATTTTCTAAAATTCTTTCGTTGTAGGATTTTTGTCTTATATTATGTATTTTGTTATGAAAGTATTGTAAGTTTTTTTTATGTTTAGTTTTCTATATATAAGTCAAATAAATATTTTTAATTTTTTTCTTAATTACTAAAAAACAAAATTTTATGATTTTAATATTTAACTTTTTAGCGTGATAAATATGTAAATCCATACCAAATTATAACTTCTTAGTTCTAAGTATCTCTGCACTAGATAGTCCCTCTATAAATATAGCAAGGGGTTCCAAATTAACTACGGAGCCCTAAAAAAGATAAAATGCCGTAGGTAGTTCCATAAAACCATGAGCAGATCCGAAATGTAAGCACATTAAGTTATCGGTCAAATTATCTGGATGTGTGTTACAATATTTATTTGTTTCTCACTCGAGACTGGCTGTGTGGAGTGTTCTCTTCCAATTAGGTGGTTATTGACGTTTTACTGTTATCGACCGAATCTCCGAACGGACGATTCAATCCATAGTGATGTTTGGGATTTAAAAATTAAATTTTTTGAACTAGTTTTTTTTATAAATATTGTTAGAATATAAATTTAAAATATATATTTAGGTACCTAACGCGCATTTTAATAAAAAAATATTCTAAAAAAAAAAATTTTAGAATTAAAAACTATTTTTTTTAACAGTCAAAATTAGAATACGTATTTATTTAACGCGCATTTCACAAAAAAATATTTTAATTCAATTTTTAAATATATTTTTTCATTACACTTTAAGTTGTCGCTCAAATTATTTGGATAATTATTTGTTTGATAAACGATACTGGCTGAATTAAGTGTTCCCTTCCAATTAGGTTTTTATTGACGTTTTACTGTTATCGACCGAATCTCGGAACTGGCTATGAAATCCATGGTAATGTTTGATTCTTCAATATAAAAATCTTTGAAATGAAATTTGTTAAAACAAAATTTTGAAATAAAATATAGTGGAATAAAAATTTACGTAAATATTTAGGTAAAGCACATTATATTAATGCTTTAAAAAATATCAATTTAAAACTAATTCTATTTAAAAATCGGTTAAATTTCCGTCTCACTCGGGACTGACTGAGTTGAGTATTCCCTTCTAAAGTGGTGTTTAGCTTTTTAAAACAAAACAAGAAAAATGCAAAGACAAATTTAATCATATCATATTTCAATACATCTGTAACTGATCCCTCTCTGTACAGGGAAGATAACTCTGTACAAGATTTAGGGAACTCTAAGGGGGTTTGTTGTAAGGCTTAGTACCCAAAACAACATTTTTTTGAATTTTTGCCTGTTTGCCTGTTTCTCTGTTTGTCTGTGCCTTTGTTCGCGCTAATCTCAGAAACGGCTGACCCGTTTTTAATGTGATTTCCACTGATTTGTTTATTTGTTTTGGGCTAAGCTTACATGTACACTTAAGGATATTTTAATTAAAATGGGTGCACAAATAAAAAAGATATGACAAATTGAATTCCTACTATTACAAACCCGCGCGAACGTAGTCGCAGGCCCACCTGTAATGTTCGACTTTTTAAAATTAAAATAACTATGCGGTTTTCTATTTTTAATTTGAAACAAAATTGAAAATTGAATAAAAACACCAATTTCAAAATTAAAAGAAAAGGGTTTTTTCGGTCAAGGAATCGTTTGATCCAAGTTTCATTTATTGACATAAAGACATACTCGACTTATATAATATGATATGTATAGAATAATATTTGTTATCCGGTAGAGGCTATACATACGGGGCTGGCTGAGGAGGCTAAAGACGACATTTATCCCTAAAAGGGAAGCTGTTAATAGAGTCATTCAACGTTACCGGCCGAATTATCTACAAAGAGAGAACTCGGGACTGTCGGTCGGAAATATAAATTTATTTATTTGTCGCCGCGACACAGGCGCCCAAAGCTCTATCTCACCGTAATCTTGAACATTGGCGTTAAAGAATTTAAATTATACCGATACAAATGAACAGGCAACCCCGACATATTTATTACCTTAATCCAAATTATATCGACTAGCTTTTTCGGATTTTGAGTAAATTGCCACGTTATTTGAATCATTGTAGAAACTCTAATTTGTGACTATTAGCTCACGATCATTTTAATACGACATTACGGTAAGTACTAAGATTGTAGGAACACGGTTTTTTCATATGAGTTATACAATCATATTGAAAACCTTGTAATATTTTTATCGAACGGATTAAACAGAATTTACACAACTCTTTAGTGACTATCAAAATAACGTCACTTATTTAACGCATTCCTTAATTCTACTAAATTGCGTCGTAAAATTGTAGTGGGGAACTTTCTACTTGGTCACAAAGAGTTTGGAAAGATATAAAATATGATATAGACTAGACAGAAACTATTGTTGGCTGTGCATGTGTTGTATAAGGTATTGCATCAATTCATCTTAATAAAAATATAGACGTTTACACACTCATACCTAACGAGGATTCCCTGTGTTGCGAATGGCATGATATTTGACCGGCTTGTTTGTCTCGTGGTTAGTGACCTGATTGCAAAGCCGGAGGAAGTGGGTTCTACTATTGCTCAACTTCGCCGATCACTTATGATCGACGGTGGCCAGGCTATTATGGTCAAATCGTTTCCAACAGTAATATATTTTCTCTCTAGGTAATTAAGTGTTGCAGTCAATTCGCATGCGCATCGGTACCCGCCCGAAGACACCATTACTCGTAGTTGCATTAACAAAGAATTGATTTATTCAATATTGTTGTACTTTTAATTATCGCAGTAATGAAATGCAGATTGAATTTAGTCCTTAATACAAATTGATTTTGTGTAAGTTGTTTTGATTTGCCGCTTTTGAATGTAACGAACAAATAATAAGGAGATGTAGAACAGGTCTGTCTAATAAGTATTCTAGTTACATATTAAATCATGTTGGAAAATCGTTATAATTACACCACATAAAAGTCAAGAATGGCAAGACCAATTGACCAAAAGACCAATTAACGTTTTTTGTATAATGTCGAAGAAATCTTTTAAGCCTTCCAAATAGATAGCAAGATTTTTGTGCCGCCTGAAGGCCACCGACATGGCTTAACGAATAATATCTAATGATACCAACCGGGACCGACAGCTTTACGTGCCCTTCGAATCACAGAAACGTTCATGAATTTTTGCCACTAGCGACCACACCCGCTGTTGCATAACTTCATTGCTCACTTAGGATCGACGTAAGACGCTTATGAACGCTTTAAACTTTCCTAAAAGTACTGAAATACCTCTAACAATGATATTTTATGGTCAACCGGCAATGTGCCTATTATTTTGGCAATTGTTTTCTTTTCTAAGGGAGAGTAATCTGCTGCGGAATGAGAAAGAATATTTTTGGGTGGTTTGTCATATAGAAGGCCTCCGGAAAGAAAGAATATACGCTTGTAAAAGCTAATACCTACTTTTTAATGTGAAACCCCTCGCGTAAGACTAGTTTGTTATGTGTCTGACCAAAATAGCAGGATAACCGGGTACGGGTCTGCTGGAAGAGATTGTAATGGAATAAGTAGTCGCTGTTCATATTCATATTCATATATTTTGCATTCCATATTATATGCACAGGTCTTAATATTTAATATTCATTTATTTATTTAATACAATGTAAGTCGTACATGTAGGGCACAACAATTTTAGGAGAGGACGAATTATTTTAAGCTACTTTCTCTAGTCTAATCTCTTCGTCGATTTTTAGTACTAACTTTCATACTTTTTTTTTTTTACTTACATTTTACATAAATTCTTTGTAATTGTGTGTATAATAATAATTAGAACATATAAAAATATTTTTTAACACTAATTTAGTAGTAGTTTAACTCTTATGCAATTAGAAGTTAGTGGAAGTTATCAGGACAGCTATTGATTTATATATATTAACGGAATAAGAAGGAGCCTTACCTTTAGCCCTTATTATGCTATATATGTATCCAAATGTGCATTTTAATCATTCACTTAAAAATATAGTATGTTTACAGTAAAAATAAACTATTTACGTATAAAAGTTAGTACCTTTGGTTAGAAGGTAAAATTCAAAATATAGAGAAATTGATTATTGAACCCTGTTCTTAGATTAATATCCCTTGATTACTATTTTATAGAAAATGAGATTCGCTACTTAATAACAATGATGATATAATCAAAAACGAAATATTAGAGCTACATTTTTATTATATGTAGTAACACAATTAAATAAACAACAATTTAATTTCTACATTGTTAATTCGTCAACTGCATACGCAATCTCTTTTTCTCCTCTAAAATTTTTTTTAGATCATTTATTTCTTTAGTATTATCATTAACGCTTAAATTTGTCTTTCGGTTTTGTTTACGTACATTAGTTTGCTCTGCCATGTAAGTTTGGATTTCGTCTTTAGCTTTGTCTAACTCTTGCTTGGCAGCGATGTTCATGTCTTTGATTTGTTGATTTTTGTTTTCTAATTCCTCTTTTAAAGCGATTTTCATAATAGTAAGCCGTTCTTGAAGTTCTGCCATAGACATTTCACATAGCAAACCTAGTCCAGATGACTCAGTCAAATCAATTATCTTAGGAAGTTTTGCCTTTTTGGCTATCCTAGAAAGTATTTTAATTTCTTTTATTGTGTTTATTCTACGTTCCAATTCTTCCTGTTTTTCTTTCATAGCCTTTGCTAAAATATGTTCAGATTCTTTTTTCACATTTTCTGCAAGCTCCTTCTTTTTCATTGCCGCATTATTTTTAGAACTTAAAACGTTAAGCTCTAACAATGATAGTTCTTCCACTACTTTTCGATTTTTTTCCATTAACACTTTTTTCCAATTCTCGATGTCTTCTTCCCAAACTTGTTTCTCTTTTAAGAAGTGTTCATATTTCTTTTTATTGGAATCTTTCAACTTGCTTTTAGCGATAACTGCTTCTTCATAAGAAATTTGTCCCATTAAATGTTTTTTTTCTATATCTATCAATCTTTTTCTCTCTTTCTCTTGACGATCGAACTCTTCTAACTCTTCAACTTTGGTTGAGTTTTGACAGTTATCTATTAAGTCTTGGAACCATTGCATTTCCTGCTGCTGCGCAATCTGTATTCGTTTATTTTGCCTTCTTATCGTAGTTTTCGTTTCTTTTACTTCCAACGGGGGCAAAATATCGTGTATATTTCTTTTTGACTTCATTGAAGCTTTTTCGTACTGATTATTAATTTCGTTTTTAATACTACATATTGTTTTATAATAATTGTCACTTTTTCCCTGGGCATAGTGACTATCTTTGCTTTTAATTTTTTCTAACAATTGTAAAGCCCTTTGCTTATTTTTATTATGCAAATGCTGTAACCTTTCATCGATAGTAGTTTTTATTAACATCTTTTTTGGTTTACAACAAACTGAGTTAGGAGGAGTTTCTGGAATAGCTGTTAGAGTTGGAAGACGAGATTCCTTGCCTTTTCGATTGAGAACATTTGGCTGAATAGGCACCGTAGGGAGCTTTATTCTTTTAATTTCAATTTTCTTTACGTAACCTTCATAACTTTTAGCCATTTCCTTTGAATAAGGTTGCCATATAAAAATTGGATAAATTATATTATGCGTGACAAAATTGACATCATAATCAGCTTGAGCTACTTGGGATATTAATTCAAGAACTTCTTTATTTCCCAGAAAATTTGAAAATACATGTAGTAAAGACTTACTTAAATTGAATAAGCATTTATAGAGGAGTTGCATATCATTTGTAGGTATTTGAAAGATAATTCCATAAAAGATTATCATAAAATACTCTTGGTCTGGTTCAGACAATTCTTCTGATAAATGATTTGCTATTTCTTTTAGAAAATGAATATTTTTCTGAATACCTAGAAATGTCTCCACGATCCAAGATATTTTGACGTCTTTAATGAAGTCTGGGCATTTTTCAATGTACATTCTCATATATTCTTCCGGTGATACTTCACTCGCTGATTTGTAATCATGAAGTAGATTTCTTAATATTTTTACATTACCAGATGTGTAGTAATAAACCATTTCTGGGAACAAAAACGTCACACAAAATACAAATACGAGAAATAATTTTATTGACAGGCATCTTTACACATTTATAATTTTAATGGCCAGTAGGCAAAGAAAGTATATGTTAAAGAGTTGTCATTGTTACAGATATAAAATTTAGATAATGTAAATTTAAGAACTTCTGATTTAAGAACTTCCTTTGCGCTGTTGCGGATGAACCTTTATTTAACATAGTTAACATTAACATAGTTAAATTTTTTTGATTTGGCATTTTATAATAAACTGGATGAAAATTATATTCCGTTTATAGTTATTATTCTGAGATTAGAGCACTGGCTTTTAAAAAGATTATCTGAATAATGTTAGGGCGACATATATCAATTTGGAATTAAATGTATCTATTTGCCAAGAAGTTGACAGAAAATATACACTTTCTGTTACATCCGCCACCGTTCGCCTATTATAACATGCAAATCTTATAGTTTTCAAAACTTAATTATGATTAATGATAATTACTTACTATTAAATGATATTTTAAATATGTCATAGAATTCCAATTTTATTATAATTCGTACAATAACATTAGTATAACAATGAACCTCAATTTACATTTCACTAGTAAACGCCCTCGCTCCGCTTTGGTATACCCAAGACCGTATACTTGATTTTTAATTGAAATATATTTTTTCTGTAAGTGTGTATGTAATAAAGTCAACCATTAAAAGATAATCGAAGCTAAACACAGCACATTAGTGAAAACCGCGTTCCAATTGAATAAGCCGATTCTGAGACGCGCATAAACACAATGACCAGATATACAAAATGACAAAAATTAGAAAAAATCATACTTTTGGGTTCTATTCAGTACTGTAATTATTTATTTCAAACATATTCCATGTACAGACAGCGGTCACTTACAGATTAATTATTATATATATGATGGTGAAGTCGATTTTTATATTGTCACATTTCAAAAACTAAATTTAACATTGTTAGTTTAAAATAAAACATTGTTAATTTAAAATAAAAAAATGTTAATTTATATTT